>JAJIZL010000336.1:37982-204673 GCA_023969395.1 Amblyomma maculatum | reverse complement strand
AGAAACGACAATTTAGTTTCGTATAATCCTGCCAAATTCGTAGAACATCCCTCGATATGGATGACATTTTTATTAAGGGACCAATAATTCATCACCATCCAATCAGAAACGACAATTTAGTTCCGTGTAATCCTGCCAAATTCGTTGAACATCCCTCAATATGGATGACGTTTTTATTAAAGGACCAATAATTCATCAGCATCCAATCAGAAACGAGAATTTAGTTTCGTATAATCCTGCCAGATTCGTTGAACATCCCTCAATAGGAATGACATTTTTATTAGGGACCAATACTTCATCAGCATCCAATCAGAAACGACAATTTAGTTTCGTATAATCCTGCCCATGTTTGTTATTAAATTGTTTGGCTGTAAAAAATATTGTGACAAATAAATGTCTTCCCAATATTGGCGAGATGTCACTGATGGACTTTCGAACAATTATTTCGTTCCCTTAAAGCGAGTTCACGAGCATTTTGTGAGGAATATCCTTTCAAAAATGAAGACAAAAGTACACGTAATATGTGTACTTTCTGATCTGCTGACCGTCCTGGTTAGCTCAGTCGGTGTCCATAGCGCCTGCACTTGGAGCACCTGGGCACCTTGCAGTCACGGCGAACGTGGCCTGCGCCGTTACACCGCAGGCACTGCATCGGCCGCCCGGGAACCACCACGAGAGCCAACTCGCCGGCGACGCGAAGCTGGTGGGGCAGGTCGTCCACCTTCATACCTGGCTTCAACTTGAGCAGCACTGTCCTCGTGGTGGATCCCTTTTCCTTCATTCCAACGACGCGCCAACGCTCCCGCGTCACCTCGGTCACGTTTCCGAATGCCGCGAAAGCAGTCCGGATGTCCTCGTCTTGGACACCGTGTAGCATCCAGTGCAGGCGTAGCTTCACCTGCTGGTCTTCAGGGTCGAATATGAGGCAGCGGCGTCCCTTGACTTCCAGCTCCTTTAAGACGGCCAGCTTCTTCGCGGCTTCCGTGCTGTTCATGGTTACCGCCCACACATGGTTGATTTGGTACGCCCCCAACGCCACGACGTCGGGGAGCGCACCAACGTTAGCGAGGGCATCCCTGAAGTCCTCGACCCTGTAGGGCCTCATACGCACGTCGCCGTGCAAAAACATCGTGTTTAACACACGTCCGGTGGGCAGGGTAGGCAAAACGATCTCGTAGTCCTTATCTTCTTCGGCGCTAAACCTGTTTCCGCGGCCAGCAACGGCCGCTATCGCCGCTCCGACGGAGCTCATGATTCTGCGACCATTCGCTATCGCGGCAGGAAGTAGAATGACGAGGACTGCGTCCGCACCTACGCGTCAGCGACCGGGCTCGGTGCGAAGGACGACAACAGGGAGCTGATGGACGTCGCCGAGGCTGAGGAAGCCGCAAAGGGTGCCGACGTGCTGGACAAGGTTCCCGTGTCGCAGGGCACCTCGGTGACTCCGAGTGGCGACGCCCCCCTTGCCGATAAGCCAGAGCTCGCGCCAGCTACGGTGAATTTGCCACAGCCAAGCGAGGAGACCTCAGCGGACGCGGAGAGCCTGCCGGCTCCCAAGGACGCAGAAGCAAAGGAAGTGAGCGAGGTTCACCGGCACAACTGCGGTGGTCGGACGACCACGGCCGCTACCCCCGGGAAACGCCCACATGCCTACACCAGCACCGGCGACGACAAGGAGGCAACGCCCACTTCCGAGGAACCACCAGCAAAGGCGCCTCAAACAAGGAGGCCCACGTTGAAGCTTCGCTCAAACCTTGCGAGCGAGAGGCGGGCCGGCGACACGGCGCCTCTCGAGCACGGCCAGAAGCTCGAGGAGGACGGCGTCAGCAGCGACGGAGGCGTCTAGCCGTGTGCTAGGCGCGAGAGGTAAGCACCGTGCTTTCGGTCTCTTCTTCTTATTTAAAAAATGGCTCCTGCATCACCGTTGAAGGTCGCCACGCTAAATGTTAGAGGTCTGGCAGGAAAGAGAAAACAAGGCCAGGTGTACCGACTTTTAACGGAGCATGATATTGATGTATTAGCTGTGCAGGAGACGAAAGTTGACGGTGAGGAAGAGACCGAGAGCATGGTGCAACGTTTCACGCCTAGGTTTTTTGCTGTGGTTAGCCACGCTGTAGGCACATCGGCTGGCTGTGTTCTTTTTGTGAAGAAGTTGCCGGGGCTTGAAGTGCTTGGTCATTTTTCTTGTGAGTCGGGCCGGTGTGCACTTCTAGATTTTTCGCTGAATAGCACGGATTGGCGGATTGTCTGTCTCTACGCGCCTAATGTAGCAGACGAAAGGGCGCAGTTTTTCCAAGGCATCCAGCAGCGGCTCTGCACCGATAGACAACTGATCGTCCTAGGTGATTTAATTGCGTCCTTAGTGCGCGAGACAAGACAAGCCGGCGGCCATACTGAGACGCAAGCACTGAAGTGCTATCGCGAATTGTTGAGGAGTGTAACCTCGAGGATGTGGCAGAGTGTCTCGAGGGAGCCCGCACCGTAAAGCTCACGCACTTCCAGGGTTCGAGCCATGCAATGCTGAACCGCATTTATGCATCCCTCGACATCTTACCTGAATGCAATAGTTATGAAGTAGAGCCGGTATCGTTTTCAGACCATTGTTTAGTTAAATGTTCTTTTGGATGGGTAAAGAGAGGGAATTCTTTTTCGTGGGAAATGTGGAAATTCAATAATAAACTCTTGCAGGATGAACATTTTACCCGCATAGTAAAAGAAGAAATTGAAAAAATAAACCCAAGTAAAAATATGCACCTTTGGCAACAGTGGGAGCTGTGTAAAGAAACTATAAAAATTAAAGCAATAGAGACGGCAACCTGTATACGGTTTGAGGAAAAACAGAAAGAGACGGAGTTAAGGACACTGCTCCGTACGTTGCTTAAACAGGAAGCTCGAGCGCCGGGGAAATGGATTGAAGATATACGGAAAAAAAGCAAAAACCAGAATTGATAGACGAAGATCGTTATCGAGTGCGTTAGTGAGGGCAAGGGCAGAAGACACAGCTGCAGGGGAGGCGCCATCAAAACGAGCGCTGGCGTTCGAAAAAGCAAACGCTCAACGGAACCACATCGACCAAATAGATTGGGGCGGTATCTTGGCGGCGGACAACGACCACATCAAAGGAGCGTTCAACGCCCATTACCAAACCCTCTTCGCATCCCACACGGTAGACGCTATCACTTTTAAGAATAAGTTTCTGGCGACGATACCGCGTCTGGACGATGAAGTGAAAGAGAGATTAGAACTAAAGATAACTGAAACAGAAGTGGAGCACGCTATTGACAGTTTAAATGCCGGTAAATCGCCGGGACCGGATGGGTTCAGCGCGGGTTTTTACAAAGAATTTAAGTACGAAATCACACCTATTTTGAACGCAATTTATAATGATGCCTACACAGTAAATGCCCTGCCTCCGTCATATGGGTCATCCCACACCGTACTCATTCCTAAAACTGATGAAATAGACAAATTACGCCTGGTAACATCTTACAGACCCATAGCACTTACAAACGTTGAATATAAAATTTTTATGAAGGTTTTGGCCCGAAGGTTGCAAACGGTTATTAAGGATATAGTAGGAACACACCAAACGTGTGGGATAAAAGGGAGGTCAATAGTGACCAACATTCAAAAGGCGCGAAGTGTCCTTGAGTGTTGTGATGACTGGGATGGTCGGGTCGCCATGCTTCAGATCGACCTCGAAAAAGCATTCGACTGCGTCGATCACGAAATTTTGTTTTTCCTTTTAGAACATGTGAATGTTGGTTCAGTTATATGTAAGGGTGTGGCCCTGGCGTACCGTAACTGCACGACGAGAGTGATTATTAATAAGAGTCTGGGAGCCCCCATTCGACTGCAGCGTTCGGTGCGACAGGGCTGTCCCCTCAGCCCTCTTTTGTTTTGCATTTATATTGAAACATTGTGCATGAAACTTATGAATAATGTCAACATTAGTGCGTTTAGGTTACAAGCAGCCGAAGTGAAGCTGCTCGCGTATGCAGACGACATCGTTATTTTTACGGTTGACCAGGAGAGTATCACCGAGGCTGTGAAATGTATCCGTGAGTTCTCTCAAGTTACCGGTAGCGGGGTGAACTGGGCCAAGTGCCTTGGGCTCTGGCATGGACAGTGGCCGTCGAAACCAGATCGCTTTGCCAATGTTACGTGGACAGACACACCGACCAAGTACTTGGGCGTCGAGCTGGATGCCTACCGCGAAAGCGAGCATTATTGGAAAGGGCAAATGACCGAACTACGGGAGAGAGCCGAGAAGTGGAAAGGCGCCAACATGTCGATTTTTGCCAGAGCTACTTTATGCAATCTTTTTTTTATCAGCAAACTTTGGTTCGCAATACAAGTTTTGAGTTGTTCGCGCGTAAACGTACAGAAGTTACACAGGATTTTCGCCGTTTTTGTTTGGGCAGGTAAATGGGAACGCTGCAGAAGGACGAATTTGTTCCGTCGGGTAAAAGACGGCGGTTTGGGACTCGGCCATCTGTTTTTACGGCAGGTGGTCAACCGGTTTTTGTTTTTTTCGGGATGCTTCGGACCCTTTCTTACGCACCGTCTGCCAAGTTAGGCTACGGCGCCTACTGCCGGAGTTTGTTGTCTCCACCGAAGAAGCTACGGGTGGGAGTTTTGGTTATTACAGGGAGGTCGTCGCTAGTGTAAGATTTCTTTCAGTGCGTTTTTCTAATGAATATTTGTCCACTGTAAAACGAAGAAAGCTGTATCGCGATTTATGTGACATTGTTTTGCCACAATCCTTGTACAGAACCTTATACAGTGGAGGTCCGGGCAGAGATGTCTTGAAGAGAGTAAAGAAAATGCAGGTGTCGCCAGGAGCTAAGACATTTTTCTTTAAATTACACACCGGAACATTATCAGTAAAGAAGTTTTTGGAGGAAAGGGATTTTTTTTTACCGTGGGGGGCGCACTGTTTAATCTGCAAGCAGCCGGAAACAATAGACCATGTTTTTTTGCATTGTTGGGAAGGGGTTTATTTCTGGGATGGTTTGCAACGTACGATAAAGAAAGAATTTCCACTAGACTCCCACGGCATCCGGTATTTAAGCATTGATAATGAAGATGGCGTTCCGTATGATTTAATCATGCTCATGGGCCTCCACTCTATATGGCGCTCCAGAATGGCGGGCTATCACTGCGACAGGGATGCTCGACCCGCTAGAATATACTTTCGAGAAAGTGTGAATTGGTTTATTGCCATACAGAAAGTGGCTGCTGAACCTCCCGAATGGCTCTCAAGGGTAGAGCCTTTGCTGTCGTTGCGGGAGTTTTAATGTACTGAGACGAAGCCAGCCTGACATTGGCTGATGATGACCTTCCAATATGTACTTTGTTTTGTGTTATTCGTGTTGTGTTCCTTGTGAAATGGTATGAACCAAAGCCAGGAAATAAAGAAAAAAAAAAGGTTAGCTCAGTCGGTAGAGCGACTGCCCCGGAAAGGCGATGGTTCCGGGTTCGATTCCCGGATCAGGACGAATTTTTCTTTAACTGCGAAGTTTCTGAGAAAGCTGTATAGTTTTCTTTTGTAGCCGTATGGCTGCGCTGGGCTGGATGCAATGAGTAATTGCTCCATTATTATGTATCAAGAAAATCTAATTGAAGGTAATCCTTAGTTTCTTCACGCAAATCTAGAAACGGCTAACATGAGGCTGTATTTTCTCCGACTACTTTCTAACACGCACGTTTTTAAGCAGTTAACATGGCTGAGTGCTGAAAATAATGTTATTTTCCCTGCTTTTAGGAGAACCCTATGCTATGGACGACTGTGAAATGTACATACGAGATCATGCAGGTGAAATTTATCCTCCTGAAGAGTGCAATGAATATTTCAAAAAACACTGCAAGAAAGAAGAATTCGTACACTACCAGTCCTCTTGTGCAAGACCAAAATATCAAGTGGAACCAGAAGACAATAGGTTACCGGACTCTTAATCAAACCGTTGATCTAAGTTCTTGAACTGCTTGCGTTTTATTTAAACACTCAAATTTCAGAAGTTAGAACACTGCTATAATATGTAAGTTTCATACCGATAGGCAAAAAAGTATTCTTGTACTTGTATTATTACGAGAAAATAAATTATAACTTTTGTGCCACAATGAAATACAAATGAGGTACGCTATCGCTTTCCTTATCACTACTGTTTCTCCTTTATGGGCATGCGGCAAAGATTAGGCGGCCTTCTAACAATTATCTGCAAAGCCAGTGCTTGCTGGTCTTAGTAGATGCGCATTATAAAATTTCTGGGCCGCTAAAGCACGTAAAACACAGTTAGCGGCGTGGTTTATGACAGTGTGCACGAATAGTATGTAATTCAAACGAAATGCAACTTTAATTCTCAAGGTTAAACAGAACCGATGTCGGGCGGTAGAAGAGGCCTAGTGACGTTGTGAAGTGGCCAGCGAAGTAGTATGTGGGCACCAGCGCTCGTTATGAGACCATTCTGTTATAACTGTCCTTTTAATTTAGTCAACGAGCGGACAAACATACGAAAAGTCGCAAAGAAGCGGCTTCTAAATGTCGGCCATCTTCTACCGTTGAACAGCGTGTGTAAGGACCGGCAGAGGACAGCGATGCCCTCATGCTAGCGCTGGAAAAATGGAATACGTAACATCCGGATTTCCCAATAAGACGCAACCTTTCCGATGGTTCCCGTCGGCTTGACCCATTAAAAGTACATCTCTAGGCATCGCGGCTACTCAGGAGCTGAATACTCGCACTATTTTGGACCTTCTCTTGACTTCAAGTGAGTTTATTGCCATTATGGCGTTCAGTAGCCGTCCGACATGCTCGTGCACTTCATAAACCACATATGCTTTTAAACTGCATGTTATATAAGAGACGCCATCCGAAACATTCGCTGAACATGACCCCGTTTTCGTGCCAACCAACTTACAAATCTTGTTAGCTTCGTAGCCTTCACGCTGGTTCACATGGTATGCCATCTTTGCATAATACTTGAAATTATTTTTTTCAGTTATTCAAATTGTGTACATGAAATTAAAAAAAAAGAACTGTTATTTCATCACCGCACCTTTCGCAGAGTGGTTTGTGTTGTTTTGTTAGTAAGAAATTGTGTGTGAGGGGTCCAATGCATAGGCGACATAACACTACTTCTTTAAAACGTTCCTGATGCCGACAGTATTTCCATTCAGATAAAAAGGGTTTTATAGAGTGCACTTTGTTGTTTCCTTGTTCGTTCCATGTAGCTTGCCATTTACATCTCAATTTACCGTATACTAGCCTTAAACAATCCGTATGTAGCATGTTTATTTGTCTAACTTTACCGAATCAGGCTTTTTTTTTTTTTTTTTTTTTTTTTTTGTACGCAAACTTGCCATAAGACATATTATATAAACTCATGTAAATGGTCCAGGAAAATACATCTGCTGCCTCATTTTCCTCATTTCGAACATATCTAGGGAGCCAGAAGACCTTTATGCTGCGTTTTCTAGCTGCGATTTCAATACATTGTGAATTATGGTTCCTAATAAATGTTCTTGGGCATTTTTGTGTTGTCAGTAGGCTTAAAGAATAGGCGTAGGTGATGCTATTTTTTTATTTTCTTCGCCAGTTCCTCCACTATGTTCTTCCCAGGTTGTACTAGTAGCAGTTTGCGACGTTATCTAGATTGTTATGTGCTAGATTGTTGTATGTTATCTAGATGTTATTAAATTGACCATTCGTGAGTGTGATGGGCATTCTTAGTTCGACGATCGACAAGCACGTTTGTTGCTATCGCCGCCGCCGAGTTGCTTAGTTCTTTTGCGGGCGCAAGTCAGCCCAATAAAGACTTAATTTCGGTACCATCAAGCCTGCGTCTTCTTTTGGTGTCTACGGCCTTGTCACCACTACGTGACAATATTCAGTGTAGGCATCACATTTTTCTTGTGTTGCACAGAGTTCTTGTTGTATGGGTTCCTGTGGTGTTTTTCATTTCTGTAGATGTGTCAGTGAGAAGTCACATACTGCAGGGAAGTAGTACCATAGCAGTAGAAGGTTATTTCTTTGTGCAACATTAGGTAAGGCATCAAGAGGTTTAATTCTGCATTTATCTTTAAAACGTAATACCAGTGGTCTGATAAAATGTGGTTTCTTTTAGAATAAAGTTTTAGATAGGGATTCGGTTACAATGAGATAACAGGTGTGCTCCTGGAAAGAATGAATTTTTAGGACGTATGTGCACATTAGTGCAGTTGTGCGATCCTCTGGTGAAGGCTCATTTGAGTCTACACAAAGACTGGATGCTGGGGATGTTCTATATGCTCCGGATGATAGGCGCAGACCGAGATTATGAATAGCGTCGAGTCGTTTCAAGTAAGATGATCTTTTGAGCCATGCACTACGCATCCATAATCTAATTTCCAACGAAGCACAGAGCGATAGATTTGCAACAAACATGCCTGACCAGAACACCAAAGTTTCCGTGAAATCTCTTCTCGGGCAGCATTCTTTTTCAGTTTGTATATGGTGGGTAAAAGGTGAGTTTTTTGCGAAGTGTATTTTTGTTGCTGTTTCACTGGCAGTGTTGTGTGATTCAGGTTTTGCATGGGATCAACATGTAAGCCTTGTCATATTGAGAACATTGGAGCTGCTGTCTTATATGATGTAAACTGAAAGCCATTTTTGTTTGGTTTGGTTTGTAGGGTTTAACGTCTCAATGCGTCTCAGGCAATGAGAGACGCCGTAGTGGAGGACCCCAGAAATGTCGACCACATGGGGTTCTTTAACGTGCACTGCCATTTTTGTCTGCCCATGTAGCTACTTTATTTAGGGTCATTGTAAGGTCGTCAATAGTGCATGTTCACTCGGGTTTTTCATTTGTGTGTGTGTGTGTGTTTCCTGCCGTTTTGGAGAGCCGACCCGCGAGGCGCGCGGGTGGAGTGGCGCCCGTACCCATGGAGGGGGATCTTTTTCTTGCTTTTGTTTACAGTGGGAAGTGTCCCTGCGTGTACGCGTTGTCTGTTTTATGTCTTTCTAGACGGGCGGGGGGTCTCGCGCATTGCAAGGCGCTCGGCCGTTCTGTATTTGGCCTGGTGGTTAGCGCGCGAGGCTCCGAACGCCGTCGGCGGACCCCGTCGAGCGCCCGTTGGGTGTTTTTTTTTTTTTTTTTTTTGGTATGTGTAACAGGCAGCCGTAAATCTCGTGCGCGTCCTCGAGAGTGGAATGCTAGTGGTGGAAAGGCCGGGGTTGGGACGCTTCGGCGAACTGGACCTCGACTACGATTTTCCACGAATCTGTGTGACAAGGGGGGACGCCAAGGACGTTTTCACGGAAACGTGGGACAGCGCGAAAACGACGAGGTGCGAGGGGTGGCCCGGGAGTTGCGGCCCGAACGAGGGAGAAGACGGACGTTCTTCTGTACGCTCGCTTGGGACGACGGACTGTCCTAAGCCGGAGGGCGACCCACCTCAGTGTCTTTGTTCTTTCTTTCGACTGTGCTGTGTTTGTTCATCCATCCCACCTATTATTTTAATTAAATAGGTTGGTAATTTATTTCGGCCCATTACAATTACTTCGGCGAAGCATGGAGACGGGACCATAACCAACAAGGAGAAGAAAAAAAAGGAACTTCAAGAAAACATCAAAAAGAAGATTACTGTCATCTTTATTTGTCTCTCACATGGGGGTATGCTGAATGAAGTGCATTCTATCTCTAGGTCACCTATATAAAGCGTATATATTGCTGGCTTGAAAATTCCCTGAGGTGAAGAACCCATTCTTACTATAAAAAGAGTTGTGCTTAGAATGAACAACTGGGTACACCGTTATCTTGGATAAAGTGCTGGAGAGGGTAGCGCCCTAAGAACTATAAATGTGCTGTCAGTCAGGAAGTGTCCCAGACGCCCAGACGTTAAGCATTCTCACGTCGATACCTAGGTCTGCTATGTCTCGAAGGGTCGCTGGAGAAAGATTTGATGTTGGGAAAGGTTGAGGGTCGCCGGAGAAGGGGTAGCCAGTGAACGCGATGGTTAGATGGTATCCTCGAGGCACTGCAGATGACGTTATGTGATGTTAGGAAGATAGTAAGAGACCGGAAAGCGTGACGTGACATGGTCCATAGGGTCGCGAAGAGTCAGACACGACTGAACGACTGAACTGAACTGAACTGAAATACCAATGATCAGAAAATTTTACGAATTTAGTGCAACATTCCTGAATGCGAAGCGTTTTTTATTCCTCAGTTTGGCAGGATTTGCTTGCTGTTGTTGCTCGCGAAGTTCGTCTAATTGTCGAGCTCGTTGCACTCGAAAGCAGAATGAATTGTTTGAAAATTCAGTTACAAGAAGCGCAGGCTGCTCCAGCACAGACCGATTAGATAGCGACGCTTTCAAGCCTGCGCGCCTAAAAGCAGCACCACCAAAGAATCTGTGCTTAGTGCTCTGTATGCTGCAGTATGAAGCGAAATTCAAAACAAAGTGAGTATTCAAGATTGAAACGTCTTAGTGCTGTATATAGGTCAGCTGCATAAGGCTGTGTCATTATTACCACATGTTATCGTCGCAGGGAACAATAAGATCAGTCCACTGTGTACGGAGTTCAAGTCATCATTGCTTCATTCATGGTGCTGCTTTAGCGGTAGCTCAACTACTGAGCAGACTTTCTGGCCGGCACAAGAAAATACAAGCGATGGACATCTGTCAGCAAGTTGCCCCGGACCATCCAGAACTGAAAAATAAAACGCATATATTCTTGATGCTAGATGATGCACTGTATGGCGGAGTGATATACTGGACATTGTTGCTGACACCCGGGGAAAATATGAACTGTCAGAGTTAAAAGTTAAGAAACACAAAATTTATAACCAAGACGCATTGGTTTCCAGCAGCCCCATGTTTCAGATCATATGTGTTCACATGTGCCAAGGGTTAATCAAAGCAAATGAAAACTTTATTCCCACGATATTCTCAAAAGATGAAGAACTAGGAAACCACAAACGCCAGTAGGCGGCTTGATGAGGCCACATGCACACACATTTATATATATATATATATATATATATATATATATATATATATATATATATATATATATATATATATATATTATAATTATCATCATCATCATCAGCCTGTCTATGCCCCCTGCAGAGCAAAGGCCTCTCCCATATTTCTCCAATTACCCCTGACCTGTGCTAGCTGCATCCACTTGACCCCTGCGAACTTCTTAACCTCCTCCGCCCAGCTCACTTTCTGCCTCCCCCTGCTACGCTTTCCTTCTCTTGGAATCCAGCTTGATAACCTAAGCGATCATCTGTTATCCTCTCTTCGCACTACATGTCCTGCCCATGCCAATTTCTTCTTCTTAATTTCCACTAGAATGCCAGTAACTTGAGTTATTTCTCTGGCCCACTCTGCACGCTTCCTATCTCCTAATGTTACCCCTACCATTTTTCGTTCCATAGCACTCTGGGTTGTCCTCAAATTAAGTAGAACCCTCTTGGTTAGCCTCCACGTTTCAGCCCCATAGGTGAGTACAGGTAAGATGCAACTGTTGTATACTTTCCTCTTGAGCGATCCCGGTAAGCTGCTGGTCATAATCTGCGAGTGCTTGCCAAATCCGCTCCATCCCAATCTTAATCTTCTTGTTATTTCCTTTTCATGGTCCAGATCTGCGGTTACTACTTATCCTAAGTAGACATATTCGCCTACTACTTCCAGTGCCTGGCTACCAAACGTAAACTGCTGTTCCTTCCCGAGGCTGTTGAAAATTACCTTAGTCTTCTGCGTATTGATTTTTAAGCCTTACTTTCTACTTTTCCTGACTAGGTCATCAATCATTATTTGCAGTTCATCCCCCGAATTACTTAGCAAGGCAATGTCATAAGCGAATCGCAGATTACTGAGGTATTCCCCATGTACCCTTATCCCTAACTGCTCCCATCCCGAGTCACTGAATAGTTAATCTAAGCAGGCTGTGAATAGTACTGGGGAGATAGTGTCTCCTTGCCTAACACCTTTCTTTATGGGAATTTTTTCACTTTCTTTATGCAGAATTATGGTTGCTGTGCAGTCCCTATATATATCTTCCAGCCCTTTCACGTACGGCTCGTCTACCCCCTGATTTCGCAATGCCTGCATCACCGCCAAAGTTTTAACTGAGGCAAATGCTTTTTCGTAATCAATGAATGCTATATATAAGGGCTGGTTATATTCCGAGCATTTTTCTATCACCTGGTTGATGGTATGGATATGATCGATAGTAGAGTACCGTTTCCTAAAACCGGCTTGATCATTTGCATGATTGCAGTCTAAGGTTGTCCTGATTCTATTAACGATAACCTTAGTAAATACCTTATACGTAACAGACAGTAAGCTTATTGGTCTGTAAATTTTAAGGTCCTTAGAGTCCAGTTTGTTATGAATGAGGATAATGTCTGCATTCTTCCATGGTTCCGGTACCGTCGATGACACCAGGCACTGCGTATACAGGGTGGCCAGTTTTTCTAGCACGATACCCCCCTCCCCTCCCCCCGTCTTTTAACAAATCTGTAGTTATGTGATTCTCTCCAGCTTATTTCCCCCTTTTCATAGTTTCTAATACTTTCTTGACCTCGTCCTTCATCACTGGTGGAACGTCCGACGGTTTTTCCCTACCGCAAATCTTATTATGGTCCTCACAACTTTGGCTGCTGTAGAGATCAGCATAGACCTCCTTGGCTACTTTGACTATCTTGTCCATATTCGTTATGACGTTGCCCGTCTTGTCCCTTATCGCATAAATCTGGTTTTTGCCAATGCCCAATTTCTTCTGTACCGCTTTAAGGCTTCCTCCGTTCTTTACAGCATGCTCAATTTTCTCAATGCTATACTTCCTTTTATCGGCCACCATGCGCTTATTGATTAGCTTTGATATCTCTGCCAATTCTATCTGGTCTGTTAGATTGGAAGCTTTCATACGTTGGCGTTTCTTAATCAAATTCTTGGTCTCCTTAGACAGCTTACCGGTACCCTCTCTAACTAGCCTACTGCCTACTTCTACAGCACACACAGTAATGATATCTCTGTCTGTCTCTCTCTCTCTCTCTCTCTATATATATATATATATATATATACACATTGATACGTGGCAAGGTTAGCGCACGAAGGTTAGTCCAGGATGACGCAGCACACAAAGCACATCACAGAATAACAGCAGCGTCAACATTCTTCTAGCACTAAACGTTGCTACCACTTTGTCGTCTTCTGTGTCACAGTTTCTGATAGCTGTCTGCTTTAGCGTCCAGCGATGCAGGGCATATATGTCACATTACCTTCCCACGAAAAGCTCAGTCGCGGTGCGCACTACGACGAACTGCTGCAGGGTTAGTATGTCTTCAATCTGGCGATATGAACAATTTCGGTGCGTGGCCTAGAGGACTGTCAAGGCGGATGTACAGGGGCGACCTCGTATGTCACAGGAGTGACTGGCCATAAAACACGGTAGGGTCCTGCGTAGCGTGGCAAGAGCTTCTCACACAGCCCAACTTTAGGAGCGGGAGTCCAGAGCAAGACGAGAGAGCCCGGGGAGTAGTGGACATCCCGGTGGCGAGAATCATGGCGCCGTTTTTGACAATTTTGGGAGGAGGCCGTCGTTGGCGAGCAATAACATGGGCGGCGTCAGCTCGGGAGATGGCGTCACGAACGCAGCAACTGGCGTTAGCAGTTGGAGGCAATGCGCTGTCAAAAGGAAGGGGAGGGTCGCGGCCGTATAGAAGATAAAACGGTGAGTAGCCCATTGTGTCGTGAAGAGAGGAACTGTACGCGAACGTTACAAACGGCAAATTAATATCCCAGTCACGGTGATCATCCGAGACGTACAAGATAGCATGTCCGTGAGCGTGCGGTTGTGGCGTTCGGTGAGGCCGTTCGTTTGTGGATGGTAAGCGGTAGTAAAATAGTGCTTAATAGAGCAGTACCGAAGAATTTCGTCGACTACTGGAGGAAGAAGGCAACGGCCACGGTCAGTGAGCAGCTGGCGTGGAGCACCATGGAGCAAGGCGACGTCGTGGAGAAAAAACGCAGCCACATCAATTGCACAGCTGGTGGGTTTCGCTCGGGTGACAGCGTAGCGCCTAGTATAATCCGTGGCCACTGCAATCCATTTATTTCCCGATGCAGAAAGTGGAAAAGGCCCGAGGAGGTCAAGGCCAACTCGGGAAAACGGGTCTAATGGGATGTCGATCGGCTGCAGGGATCCAGCAGGCATAGCCGAGGGCTTCTTCCGTCGCTGACACCGGTCACAAGAAGCAACGTAACGACGAACATAACGATAGAGGCCTGGTCAAAACAAGCAGCGGCGGACGCTCTCGTACGTACAAGATACGCCAAGATGACCCGCTGTAGGTGCGTCGTGCACCTGTTGAAGAACGGTGGTACGCAGGTGTTCGGGGACTACGGGCAGAAGCTCGGCGCCATTTGGTCGCATATTCCGTCGGGCTAAGGTGCCGTTGTGGAGCAGAAATAGAGCTAGGGTAGCATCAAGGTGATCAGTGCTGGGGCGATTGATTATGCTGCAAAGCTTGGGATCTAAGCGCTGCTCATGACGAATGTTTGAAAGGTCAGAGATGGCCAAAACATATGTGTCATCATCGCACTCGCTCGCAGATGGGGGATCTACCTGGTTGCGGGACAGGCAATCGGTATCAGCGTGCAGCCGGCCAGACTTGTGGACGACAGAAAACGTGTATTCCTGAAGGCGGAGGGCCCAACGACCTAGTCGACCAGTAGGGTCCTTCAGCGTAGAAAGCCAGCATAAGGCATGGTGGTCGGTGATGACGGAGAAAGGGCAGCCAAGCAAGTAAGGCCGAAACTTTGTAATGGCCCACACGAGGGCTAAGCACTCATGTTCTGTGATCAAGTAATTTCGTTAAGCCGCAGAAAGGAGGCGACTGGCATAAGCAATGGCGCGAGTACGACCCATCTGTTGCTGGGCGAGTATGTCAGCAATACCGTGACCACTGGCATCGGTGCGTACCTCCGTTGGTGCCGAAGGATTGAACTGTGCCAGGACGGGCGGGTTGGTGAGGGCTGCAATGAGCGCAGAAAAGGCTTGGCAATGTTCTTGGTCCCAGCAAATTGAAGCGTCGTTCTTCAAAAGATTGGTGAGTGGACGAGCCGTCTGCGCCAAGTTAGGTACATACGGCCGGAAATAGGAGCAAAGGCCGAGAAAACTACGCACGTCACTGGTACAACGGGTGTAGGAAATGCACTTACAGCACGTATTTTGTCTGGATCGGGTCGAACGCCACGGGCGTCGACCACGTGACCGAGCACCTTGAGTTCACGACGGCCGAAGCTACATTTCTTTGAGTTCAGCTGAAGGCCAGCTCTTCGGAAGACGCCAAGAATGGCATCAAGGCGATGGAGATGGCTCTAGAATGTAGAAGGAAATACAATGACGTCATCGAGATAGCACGAACACGTCGTCCATTTCAAGCCGCGCAGGAGAGAGTCCATCATGCGCTCGATTGTTGCGGGCGCATTACATAACCCGAACGGCTTCACCTTGAATTGATACAAGCCATCGGTAGTGACGAAGGCGGTCTTCTCCCGGTCCCGTTCGTCGACTGCGAAATGCGTATAACCAAAACGAAGATCAGTGGAAGAGGAATAGCTGGCACCGTGCAAGCAGTCGAGGGCATCATCTATCCTGGGGAGCGGGTAAACGTCTTTCTTTGTAATTTCGTTGAGGTGTCAGTAATTGACGCAGAATCTCCAGGTATTGTTCTTCTTTTTAACAAGCACGACAGGCGACGCCCAGGGACTGCTCGATGGCTCTATAATGTTTTTTGCTAACACCTTGTCCACTTCATCTTGGATGACGCTCCGTTCAAAAATGGCGACTCGATAAGGTCTTCTGTGAATTGGGCGGGCGTCTCCGGTGTCGATACGATGTGTAACGAGGGACGTTTGTCCTAAGGGGCGGTCACCAAAATCGAAAATATCGCTGTACCAATTCAGAAGACTCGTAATTGCCGTACCACGGTCAGGGCTCAAATTAGGTGCAACCATTCCGGATATGCGGGCCTCCGGACGTGGGGACGGTGCAGGACGTGTCGACACTTTAGCAGTAAGGTCGGGCAAAATAGCGGCAACTGTGACGTCAGACAGTAGGGTCAGTTCGGCGAGAGTAATGCCCTCAGGAAGAACGTGCACAAAAAGGATGAAGTTCGAGTATAAGCGTTGTTATTTTCTACGTGCACGATGTTATGAGGGAGAGCGATTCTGCGCTGCAGTGTCACGTCGGTTATGGGGCAACCAACGTAGTCGCCATCAGGAACGGAGGGGAAAGACGACATGAGCACATACACTGCAGCTTCTGGTGGCAGACGAGTAAATGTAAAGGAGCGGAGACGGAGCGGTGAAGTATCAGCGACCTGTTTGTCAGGACAGAGTGGCAGGTCCAGATGAAGCAGTCCAAAAGAACAGTCAATGAGTGCAGAATGTGCAGTTAAAAAGTCGAGTCCTAATAAAACGTCGTGACTGCAACTGGTAAGGGCTGTAAACAGGACAGGGATATGGCTGTCGGCAATGGTGATTCTCGCAGTACACATACCAATAACAGTAGCTGTATTGCCATCAACAACACGCACTATAGATGAGGAAGCGGGTGTGAGGACTTTGCCGAGGCGTTGACGGAGCGAGGAACTAAGGACGGAAATGTGGGCGCCAATTTAAATAAGGGCAGAAACTGTGACTTCGTCCACAAAAATGTCAATGAGATTACGTCTGGGTGCGAGGGTCAGTTCCGAGTTGACAGTCCGGGTCGGTAATGTAGCGTCACTCCCGGGCGCTGCACTCGCTAGTTTCCCGAGTGGGCGCCGGCGTATGATGGGGAGGAGTTGCGACGATGCAGCGGTGAACGAGATCAACGAGACCGTGGAGATGGAGATCGGCTGGAGTGACGAACACTTGAGAAGGCCTCGCTGTGAGCTTCATTGCGTGAGCAGGGAAGTGTTCAGGTCCATCATATGCGGGGTGGAGCTGTTCAGGTTGGGCAGGGAAGCGTCGAGGTCCGTAGTAGTAACGATGGTCAGGGTTGTAATAGGAACTAGGTGTGGTGAAGGTGCGACTGCGGCAAAAACGAGAAGGGTGGCCGGCTCGACAGCAAATAAAACAAATTGTCCTGTCATCTGAGATGCGCCACTCTGCAAGATTGCGATTAACTTAGCGACGTGGGGGAGCTTGGCTAGTGGTTGCAGCAGCCACTACAGCAACATGATGCGATGGTGACGAGGGCGGTACGGGGTTGGAGGAAAGACCGACGTTGGCAAGTTCCTGTCGAACAACAGCTCGTATCATGGCCACGGTGTCAGGCACTGGAGATGGGAATGGTGCAGGAGCTAATGTCTCGAGTTCTCGCCTGACGATCTGAGTCATTGTTGCTGACTGAGAAGGCTGTTGCAGAGAAGCCAGATCATTGCAGGATGATGTGGCTGCCGTGTTTGTAAGGCGCTCAAAGCGATGTACCTAGCGTCGTTGTTTAGCCTGCTCGATTCTTCGGCAGACTTGAAGCACCTGCTCGACGGTAGAACAATCCATGCAGAAGAGGATGTTGAACGCGTCATCTGCGATGCCCTTGAGGATGTGCCCTACCTTTTCACTTTCCAGCATGTAGCTGTTCACCTTGTGAGACAACGCGAGCACGTCTTGAATGTAGGCCAGGTAGGACTCCGTAGTGGATTGGGCGCGAGACGAAAGTTCGGTTTTGGCTGCGAGAGCCCGTCCAATGGGCTTCCCGAACAAGTCGTGAAGCTTTTGCTTGCAAATGTCCCAGGTCGCCAACTCGTGCTCGTGATTTTGAGATCATGTGCGAGCGTTTCCCGCCAAATAGAATATCAGATTGGCCAGCATAATGGTCGCGTCGCAATGATTGTTCCTGCTGCATTGCTCGTTTTCATCCAGCCAGTCGTCAACGTCTGTCTTGCCTTCGCCATTGAAGATGGGAGGGTGGCGGATTTTTTTGAGGACGAGTGGTTGCACAGATGTTGCGGTGGTAGCAGCTGCCTCAGAGGTCATAGTGGCCGTTGTTGCTGTTGTGATCCCAGGTAGGTGGCGGCCACTGCGCTAATCGAGCTTTCGGCTGCGTAAATGGATTTATGTGCGCACACGGGGATTTTTAGCCACCTCTACCAAAATGATACGTGGTATGGTTAGTGGACGAAGGTTAGTCCATGATGACGCAGCACACAAAACACAGAATCACAGCAGCGTCAACCTTCTTCTAGCACTAAACCTTGCTACCACTTTGTCCTCTTCTGTGTCACTGTTTCTGATCGTTGTCTTCTTTAACGTCCAGCGATGCAGGGCATATATATATATATATATATATATATATATATATATATATGTGTGTGTGTTTGTGTGTGTCCTAATTTGTTGATGGACTTCTTTCCTACTAATCAGTTCCGTTCCCTGTTCCCATTTGTACCAATTCGAGACCTTTCTATCCCGTGGTCACTGCATTGTACCTTCCCGATTACCTCTACATCCTGCACAATGGCGGGGTTACAACAAATTATGAAGCCAGTTTCATTTTAGTCTCCACGTTAGGACTTTTTTGTATCCACTTCCGGTTCTTCCGCTTTCTGAAGAAGGTGTTCATGATACTTAAGGTATTGCGCACTGCAAAATCAACTAATAAAAGTCGCCTGCTATTCCTAGAACCAATGCCGTATATATAGTTACGCACTGCGTGGTCTCCTGCCTGCTCTTTCCCTACCTTTGCGTTGAAGTCGCCCATGAGTACAATATACTGCGTCTTTACTTTTCGCGTTGCCAATCTACATCTTCGTAGAAGTTTTCAACTGCCTGGCAATCATGACTACTTGTAGGTGCGTAGGCTTGTGCAACCCTGAGTTTATACCGCTTATTATTTTAATTACGAAGCCTGTCCCCCTCTGATTTATGGTATAGAATTCTTCTATATGACCAGCTATATACTGATTGTCAAGGAAACCTACTCCTAATTCTCGCTTCTCCTGTAAACCTTGATAACGCAATGCATACCCATCCTTCAGAGCAGTATATGACTCATTCGGCCTCCTAACCTCACTAAGCCATAACATCCCATTTCATACCATCTAGTTCATCGAACAGCACTGCTAAACTAGCTTCACTAGCTATCGTTAACCGTTGCCAGGGTCAGTTTTCAATGGCGGTCTGTCCAGCGGAGCCAGAGATTCTCAGCACTTCCCGCTGCGTCACAGGTCTGACAGCCGTTGTGGTCCTCCGCAGCCACTGGTGACTGAGGGCCGGGGTTTTGTAGGAATAATCATGGGAGGGTGTGGCTAATTACTGCACCAGGGTGGCCAATTCCTGCTCTGTGTTTGATAGCGGGATCATCATTGTCGTTTGTGCTTCATTTTTATTTTTTATTTATCTACACCGTTAAGCGATATTACAGTGGGGAGGGTATACATTACAAATGAACATAAAATAAGCAGTATCTGCTATGGAAACATATAAAATTTGAATGAAAACAAAAACAAAGCAAAAAATGTAACACTTCGCAGCACCCCAAATTTGAAATGGTTACTTTTTTTAATCGATATTTATTGCCTCCGGGCATCACTAGGGTATGAGATGAAAGATGAATAAATGAATAAATAAATGGAAAAATGTTGGCTGATTTTATGAAGTCCACAAGTGGGCGATGATGAGGTCCCTGCGTCCAAGTGACGTGTGAGGAAGGATTGGTTGCTGAAAGGCCAGCTATGCTCAGGTGCCGGATTCGTGTTGGTTTGAGTGCTGGGCAGTCCCACAGCAAGTGGTTGATGCCGGCCTCAACGTCTTCCTTTTTACAGATCGGGCACCCTGGGCGGGGATATAAGTGTTGGAAGTATGACCACGTCCTAGCGACAGCTGGTGTAAGGGCAACACCGACCCGGATCCTCCTAAGCGCAACCTCCTCTGCACAGGTGACACCGGGGGGAAAAAATATCGCACACGGAGGGTTATTATAAGGCACCAAAGAAAACATCATTGGACATAATACAAGCAGTGTATGATGACAATTTTGTTTAATTCGCGTATTGTTTTGAAAAAAAAAAGATAATCGAAATACATCAGCTTTTGAGGCAATCTACCGTACTTTGAAACTGTGGTTTATGTGGGCAGACATATAATGAGGTGCCAGTTTATATTTTGTTCTTTAAATATAAACATAACGTGATTAATCGCGTGAACATGCTTGTTTCGCAACTTAAGTCGGTGGATTTCAAAGTGCAGTCTTTCTTTCAAAGTCTTGGAAGAGATATCTTTTTTTGTAAATCCGCTACCCAAACCGAGCACCAAATTATAAACAGTTGCTAATTCTGCTCGCACCGATAGAGGATCCCAAATTGTGCATACATATTCAAAGGTTGATCTAAAATTGGCCTTGTGCATAACTTATTTAGTAGGTAGCAGAAACAAAATATACGCAGGAAGACCAAAGTTTTCACAACTCTGGATGCAACATTATCAACCTGTCTCCGGCACTTTAGTTTAGACGTAAAGTAAAGCCTAAGTATTTGTATTCAGAAACTTGAGTTAACATTATACTATTTAGAATATGACTACTTACTTGAGGATTTTTATTTCTGGTAAATGTCAAAGACTTATGATTAATTCAGTCTCACATGTCACTTCGCACACCATTCGCTGATTCTGTCTGGGTCATGTTGGAGAGTATGCATATAACTCGCACCTTTTTTATCGCTGTACAGTACTCAACCATCAGCCTATATTCGCATTTGAGATTGGATGCCGTCACTTATCGCATTGATGTAGAAGAAAAACAATAGTGTACCTAAAAGACTAGTGGACACCAGACGTAACATTTGGTACTCGAGATTGAGACCCATTCATAACAACAAACCGCTTACAAAACGCACGGCACTAGCATATCCAAGAAGTAGCCTGTGGAACAATCTTATAGGCTGCTTGTTGTTCACTTACGCAAACATGTGGAACAGTGTCGAACGCTTTCTGGAAATCAAAAAACCACAGTCTACAGAGAGACATGATATAGATTTTTGGTCATGTCGTGCGTAATTTTTGTTTCTTTATGTGACACAAGATGGGCCTTCGCTAAACCCATGTTTAGCTCAATTAAGCAAACAAGGTTCGTTATTATCTGCTACTACAGCATACAAAATATCCTCCCAAATTTTACAGGCGACAGAAGACACTGGTCGATAATTCGCCACAACACTGAGGAGGCCCAATTTGTAGATTTGCTCAAAGGTTCCAACTTTCTACTGATCTGGAAGGCAAAACTCTTCAAGAGACTTAACATAAATTATGTTTAGATACAGTGCAAATGACGGCGCACAGTACCCAAGTGGCTGTTTTGAAGCACATCCGGACAACAAGTTTTTTAAACATTCATTCCCCGCAGCACGTCAATTCTACTCGCCGAATTGCTGGTATTTTGTATATCGCTAATAGAACCTCGGTAAGCCTCTGTTTCCATCAATTTTTATCGGTGTGGAAAAACAGAGCTGAGGTATTTATTAAAATATTAGGCCTTGGCGCTGTCTCCCAACCCAACGTCCCTGCCAAACACCAATGACGGAATAACTGCTCTATCTTTACCAATTTATTTATTGTGCTTCCAAAATACTTTCTGATTTAGTTTTCACCTCGAGTGCTTTCCTCCGCATGATAAACCACAAATTTTACCTTAAATCTTATGTATTGTAATTCAGCTGTTGTAATAATTGTTGTGGGTAATTGTTGGGTAATGCTTTAGACTGTGCAACGCCTTTCTAAATCAAGGTTTACTTTTGACCCACTTTGGAGTTAATATTCAAGAAAGGACGAATTGATGCTTTAGTATCTTCATTTTTGTTTCAATAACGTCCTCAACTCTACTAAAGGTACGAGTAAATTTACGGAATAATTCTTCCAAGCAGAAGGTTTTGTTTCTTACAGATCTTGCATTTAGGTCATCTGGCGTGCAGAAAGCGTGCTCATATATCTATGCCGGCTTCACTCAAGAATAGCACGCGATTAATGCATCATTTTTGCAGAAGGCGGTCAATGTCTTCGAAGCATCTAACGTAAAGTGCGTTTGCCCCATCCAGCGTCCATACATGAAATTTTTTATTTGGGTACCATGCTTATCGATACTCTGCCTCTTATTCCCACATTTTGGTTTCGTGAAACAGTCATCGGTTGTGCCGGGTGAAAGTTTCCTACACGAATTTTGGGTTCATTGTCGTTTAGATGGTTATTCTTGCCCAACCACAATTCGCTGATCTCCTCCGATGATTCTAGGTATCTTATTTTGCGAGGGGGGTAGCCTGTGTTCCACGACAATGTCATGTTCGAACAAGTGAGGCATTTCGATCTTATGTGCAACATTATTCAGCCCCGTGAGCATGTGTTCACCTTGTACAAAAAGAACATCATGAACTTTCAAATCAGCTGCCTATTTCTGAGCTCGAACTCATTACCTTTTCGTTCAAGCTGAGCTTGTACTTAATGGTTGGTTTCTTCCTTTTCCTCCAATTCTTGCAGCTGGAAGACATATGTGTGATAGGTATTTCCTGGCTTACAGTCGCGTTGGCAGACATACAAGCTGCCAATCCAAAACCTACCAGTATTTCGGCTGAGTTTGGTTTGGTTTTTGGGGTTTAACGTCCCAGAGAGACTCAGGCTATGAGAGACAATATAGTGGAGGAATCCAGAAATTTCGACCCCCTGGTGTTCTTTAACGTGCACTGATATCGAACAGTACACGGATGCCTTGCTTTTCACCTCCATTCGGCCGGTATTTGAACCCGCATTCTTGGGAACAGTAGTCGAACGAAGTAACCACTGCACCACCCCGGCGGGGCCTACCAACGTTTCGGCCTGTGGGCTATTCGTAGACAGGTATCGCTATGCTTAACGTGGCGAACTGTAATAAATCCTAAAGGGCCACTGTCCAGGGAAGAGCCTTTTAAGCAAAGCAGCCCATTGCTTCGATCAGATACCGGAAATTGTCTGTGCAAGCCAGCTTTCCCGTTCTCTACGAGCCGCAAGGCTGACGTCGGAGTAGAAAACGACATCCATTGGTCCGTCCCGCTGTCTGACGGGTGAAGGATGTGCGTATACCACTAATTATGTCCACCGCTCGCTGCGCGCTTTTCCCTCGCCACGGCCGGACCGAATGTAGCGGCGCGCGCTCCCCCACCCGTATTTTCTTTTTCACGCAATCCCAGTACCACGCCCCACCTACCACCAAACCCACAGGAGGAAGGGGAATTTGTCTTGCAGAGGGTAGACCGCCGGGAAGGACAGTGAAAACCTTTGGGAATGAACGGGAGAAGAGAAATACGACGGAATCGGGTGATTGCGGTGGCACTAACTGCGTTAATAATTACTCTTCTCAAAAACATTTTGCGGCCTTGCGCTCTGGGGGCGAAGTCTCACAGTTACCGGGGAAGAAAATATTTTCGACCGGACGCCTAACAGTGGGCCTTTAAGCCGTTCACTTGTTGTTTGGGCTAAAACTGGCGCACGAATGATATATAATTGTCTGTCGCTTTTAATACTTACATGGAAAATGTCTTTGCTTGATTCAGTTAGAATCATTTCAAAATCAGCGACGCCTACACAATTGTTGGTCGCTGATTATGGAAAGCAGGCGAATTATAATCATGCTGATAGAATTGGTCAAGTATACATGATCCAAGCTTGTAATAAAAGCTATAAATACCTGCATGCTATCTGCTTTCGAATTTCAAGGCTACTAAGTCATCGACTGATGCCCTGAGGCAATAAATATCGACTAAAAAAAAGTCATCGACTGAATCAAGAGAAGTATATAATGGTTCTCGTTTAGCTTTGCAACCATCTGTATTTTAAGACCCGTTTAATGCCGTCTTTGTGGCGTTGTTGACAGGCTACTGATGTCGGTGTCGGCTTACTAGTGCTGACATCGTGCTACCATTTTTAAAGCCCTGCTTGTCGCAGCTTCATTCTACTTGTGTAGATATGCTTGACTGCCTTCTGTCTGGCCACCTGAAGAGTCAGCTGCATTTAGAAATGTTTGCGAGCACTTCCACAATGTTTCAGCTTACAATCCTGCAAATATCTCTGCACAAGTTTTGGCCAGTACATTTTGTTTTTAATTATTTTGCAACACAATGTAAGATAACACTTCTAGATCTAAGTTTTAACTTTTAAAGAAAAAGTATGTATCTGCAGAAAAATTGAGGAATATCTGGCAAGAAGAGATTTAGCGGAGTCCTAGATCCTAATTGCACTTCATAATGCCGAGTTGCTGCGCACTGCTTCCATTTGCCTCTCCACTTGGTCCAGAATTGGTTTTACCATGTGAAGCCAATGCCGAGCAATTAAAGGAGAACAGGTTAATTACTATAATGTAGATAGACCGGCACCATAACCAAATTTTTACAAGCAAATTTAAAAAAAGATAGAGAGGTTGCAGTCGAGGACTCAACCTCAAAAAGTTTTACACACAGCTACCGCGCCAACCCAGAATACGGGTCTTTTGTTGATCTGATATAATTCAGAAGAGAGAATGACTGACAAGAGATAAGTAAACAAATTATTTGAAGTGATTCACTGTAGAATCGGAACTGACTATCAAAATTTCATACCGTTAAAATAATTTTCCCATTTGGCTTTCCCTGATGCAGACTCGTTTACTCTCGGCCTATAGGCAGAAGCGTACGTCTGATAGCAACAATGGTCGATGTGCAGCCACCAGTTTGTTTTTTTGCGGACCTCTCTGGGATGTTTTGCTTTCTACCAGAACATGTACCCTTTGTCGGCTGCACGCTCATGGATTGCGCGCTGGCAGCCAGACTTGCCTCGATAATTCTGTGCTAGCTTGACGCGGGCAGCTAGTAGACGACTTAAGTTATACGGAAATAGAGAGCGTGCTCAGCGAGGTTCAGGTGTATTAGCAGGACTGTGGGGCTTCACGCGGCATTTCTTCAATCCCGAGGAGAACACAGTGGAGTATTTTTGCTACTCTGCATAAAACAGCTCCTATGCCTTCTTTTACAACTGTCGCTGGTTACATTTTTGATGCCATGTGACATCGCGTCTTGTCTCGCCATTTACATACGCAGATGCTTGCTTCATATTGCGGTCATGAATTTTGGGTTCATCTGTCAATTCTATAGCCTCAGTTTATTTTACAGTGTTGTTAGCGAATATCTATCGGTACGTGCTCAAGCAAGCGCATCCAGGCCTGCATTTTCTCAGTGTGAAGCACGCGTGTAGCTTTCCATTATTCACCATACTGGAAGAGCAGACATGCCTAGTAAATAATCCCACATTTCTGGTTTGAACCGCATGCATGTCGTTTCACCTGTCACTTGATTTTTAGAAACAAAGCTTCCCAATGTGGACCATCACGTGTACACGACCACAGTCAATGTGGGCCTGTAACGCGTTTTGTTTCAACGCCCGTTTTCCACAGCATATCAAAGGGATAGTATAAGCTACTTTTGACCCAGACTAATTTTGTAATAATGATTTTTCAAATCAACTCTACGTGATTGAATTTCTAGTCGCGGTGCACAAGCGTTCAAGAAAAAAGCACTCAACAAGATTATGTATTCATGTCGAGTTTATTCTCGCTTTATGACCGCCGAGAGACTATACACGAGCAGAAACATTTCTTATTTTCCGCTCAAACACAACAGGAAGAAATTCGCCAACGTGGAATATTAGAAGGTCATGGCCGAGATTTTTTGTTCTTGGCACGGGACACAGGACGATCTCACATTCACGGGTGACGTTGAAGGACATATAGGGGAAGCGGACCCCAACTGGTGTGTGCCTCTGACAAGCGACTGCAAAGGTCGAAACACTATCCATAGGTTAAACCTCCAGCGTTCACATTTTATGCTTGATATGGCGATGCAAGACACAGCTAAGCGCGAGTGCACGGAGTATGTGGTCCCTCATAGTACAGAGAATATCTGCTCTAATAGATGCCACTTTCAGAGAAATTGCTCTCAGAACTTGCAAGTGCAGACATTTGGTTTTTTTACTTTGGCAGCTTTTTAATATTTGTCCATTTTTGTAAGGATCATAGGGGGAGAAGGAAAGCGTGACTAAAGCCTCGTCGGCAAGGAAAGAGGAGAGGAGGGAGAGAGTTCTGTGCGAAGCTGAGTGCCGGACGCGGGATTGGCATTCGTGTAGCAAACTCGGCTTACTCCGACTGCATTGCAGGGCGCCAGTGTCGGCGCTCCTGTCTTTTCCTACTCAGTGGTCAGCATATATTCATACCGAAGGCTAGGATGGAAAGCGTCGCCGATTCATTCACTGTTAACAGTGTCGTGTTTTCAGTAAGATGGCTAGTCTTCTAGCATCTCCGTCTTGCTGTATTGCTGTGTCTTGTACCGCGACGTGGTTTCGTCCACAGCTAGACGTTTTTCACGTACGTCGGGCGTCAGCGGCACGCGCTTACCTCTCAACGCTTCAATCATGCGTAGTCGGGAAGCCTCACTCTAGGCAATGGCTTAGGGGTAGGTATAGAAGAAGCTTTCCGAAGTCTTTAAAGATGTCGATTGTTAAACGCGCGTCAATCAACCGCCTCCATTGTGTCTTTCACCAAGGCGAACGGCCAATTAACGGCTTATATCCTCCGCTGCGGTGCAGAACCTGAGAACATTGCTCATGCTCAGTCAGGCGCATACCTAAACGATGATGTCATGAGGGGCACAGCGTGAAGATCGGCGATGCGACGGCGCTCGGCTCGGAGCACTGCTCATGCGCAGTGAGGCTGATACCTAAGTAATTATGTCACGCGCGGCGCTACGCGCAGACCGGAGGGGCGACTGCGACTCGGCGCAGCTGGTTGCCATGGTTACCGCGCATGCTTAGAAATGACTAGCACGGGCTGTCTGAAATGCACAGCTGACTAATCCAGTGCAGCGTTCGCTATAATAATTAATCTGCGTCTGCAGATAAGAGTATTACAAACATCCTTCCGTGTGCTACAATCTCTCGGAAAATGCCGCATGCTGGCGGTCGTTGAAAAACAACAAATCAATATTTAATGTCTCGCTGCAATATTGTTTCACTTTCACCTCTTACAAAAATTTTTGTACGTCAGTGTCAACGTCCTAGCTAATATATATTTACTATAACCACGCAGATGTACCGTTAGGCGCTACTTGCTGTTGTCTAAAGATATTTCCGCATTTTGCAGGCCTGGCAGGTGCCATTTTATGCGGAACTCAAGGGCCTACCTGTCCCTTTGTGCCATGCAACACAGCATTCTTTTATTTGGTCAGCTTGTGTATGAAACAAGTGCGTTAAGTGTTTTCTGTCACGTGTTTGGGACAAGGTTCAAAAGCTTGGTTTATACGGATGGCGAATAAAAGATTTCGAAACATAAAATCGCGTATTTGCAGCCAGAAGGCCTCACTAGGATTCCCAGTTGTTATATTCTTGTTCTGACATCCTACTAGTTCAAGACCACAGAAAGCCTAGATGCCGTTAATAATCCAGTGACACAATTCTTAATCTGAGCTCACAGCTAAGTAGTGCGGTGCTGGGTTACATGAGGCAAGCTAGAGTGGTGCACCAAGTTTTCGCTGAGCGTCGCGAGCGGTACTGCAGCATTATGCATCACACACGCGGAGTACGCGTACACCGCCAGTACGACTTTCTGGCAAGTGGAAATAAATTTAGAGTTTATGGAACTGGAATATCAAGTAAAGCAAAATGTCAAAGAAAACATAATGAACCATCACCATAAAGTCATGGCAAGTCAGTGTGGCAATATCCTTTTTGGTTTGCTGCCAATATACAGAAATATACAGTTGCGTTACTACAGTTAATTTTCGTTGATTGAAGTGTTGTACGTGTTTTGATCTAGTATAAAATATAAGTGGTATTACTTAGTACATGCGGTTTCTTGCTGAAGTATGCATCCTCCAAACGCTTCAGCTATTGAGGAGAAACATGACGACCATGTACATGTAACCTTCTTAGAAGTACGTGCTACTATATTAACCGCATATTCATTAAGAAAGCCCATTTCAATATCTTTTTTTTGTTCCGTATATTATATCAGAATAATTTGGCGCTGGCTCTACACGCTACGGGGATACTACTTATTCAAACTAGCACAGCAGGACAATTATGCTGCATTCATAGAGTTTCGTACACTAACTAGAGTTAAAGCTGAGGCCGCTGCACTTCAGCCACCATGGGCGCGCTAAGAATCATGGGCCGGTGTGCTACTTGTTGCGGGACAGTTGGTTTTTCTCAGGTACGTCGAGTGGTGTTACTGCGAGGTTTCTTTTTCGTCATCATCATCATCTGAAGGTGTCTACATAGACCGCGAAAGCCACAGTAGCAAAGGCGAAAAGCCAGACGTCACCAATAAATGGTTTTTGTTTCCCGAATTGCCTCTAAAAACTTTCTTCACTGATTGCACAACTATAAATATTTTTGTAACTTCTTTTGATTTCAAATTTCGCCTATTAAGCGCGAAATATTGGTAGTTGTGCTGCTCAAAACTTAGCCAATAGGAGAAAGAGCCATCGCTTATATTTGATAAATCTCACACTGACATGCTCTTTCTCTCTAGTTTTGCAATTTACAGTCGCAATATTAAATCTTGGGACATTATTTATGGTAGAACAACGTTTATCTGCATTAGTTTTCGCCAAAAGTTGTAGTTCTGCACTCGATAGCTCTCTGGCCCATGATGCTTTGAACGCCCATGGTGGCTAACTGGCCGTCTGGAAACTCCATGTAAACTCCCATAGACGGCAGCACAGCTTTCCTCTAGGTAAGAGTTAGAAAATCTATGGCTGCATTATCAATTAAAAATGTGCTATTCTGTAGATATTGAAGCTTGGCGAAGAAAACGCTCGCGAGAAATTTTCCTATTGAGTTCGCTCAAAAAAGGAGACAACACGCACCATGCTTGAGAATAACTTTGCTGCATTATTCATTCATATCAGGTCTACACAGGAGTCATGAAACATCGGTGCAGGATAGAGAAAAATGGACGGACGTTTTCTCAGCAATGCGCTATGCCTAAGATGCTCATTTTTCAGCGCATGGAAGTTGTTAGTACGAATAAATTCTTTCTTCATGCAATCTCAACATAGTATCTTATCACAAAAAAATTTTCATGATTTGGTCTCATTTTGAGGTTCTTTTGTTTTACAATGAACAACCTGCTGATTATTACTTTCAAATTCTGTTGTTATGTACACATTCTATTCAGCTGAAAGCTAGATATAAAATGTTCTGAGTATGCAAGTGCACGACAATCGGCATCAAAATTAACATATCGGCATATACCAAAAAGCGCGCCTAAGATGCGAACGAACCCACGTATATTTATTAAGTCCATAGGCACCAACTAGATTACATCTGCAAGCTACTCAGAAATTAAAGCAAACAGCGCATCGAATGGTTGCATTTGCCTTACAAATCTGGCCTTTAATTAAATGGGTACAATGAAAATGAACTTGCCTCAAATCCAACGTCGTACACAATGTGATCGCTGACCGGCGACACACACTTAGCCTTCACAATAACAGCGTTGTCTTCTAAAATCTTATCAACAGAATGCACATGGCTGAGTAAAAGCTCTCCCTTTTTGACATTTGCTCTGCGAAAATAGCCACCGCTGTCGGCTATTTTTCTCAAACCGCATCGGAAGCGTGTAGATTGCTGCACACTCGCTTCAAACACCACTTTGTCCAAGCGCGAGTTTGAAAAGTAAAAGCAGGAGCGCGCGCGCGCAAGGCAGCTTTCTTTCAGCACTGAAATCCAAGCGCGCGCAAAGCGAGTAGGACTGCGGTCAGGGCGCGCGCGAGCGCAGGTAGCAATTAACAATGCTAGTGCCAAAGAACACAAACAAAGCGAGTTGCTTCCGCATGCAGAAGCCGCAAAGACACGAAAGTCTACAGGCGAGCTATTCACTCTGCCCGACCAATTGCATGGCGTTAGACGGAGAGTGCTCTACTCACTGGCGCCCGCAGCGCCACTCTGCGATGCTTGGGTCCCTATAGGCGGCAAATAATTTTCGAATGCAGAAAAGCGACGTTCACCATGATATGAATGGTAGGCTATCGCGTTAGTAATACACCTTTGTACGAGAACATAACGGCAGTTCCATTTGTCTAAAGGAATGGGCAAAGGCCGGTGCACAGTTTCCATCTTGTAGTATTGGGCAACACAGCCACTCGGAACAGTTTCTGCTTAGTCATTACTGCTCATGCAGATCTCTAAAGTGCCCTCAAGGTTTCTTGCTCCAAGGCATCAAATGATTATACAATGAAGTAGGAATAAATAATTAGACCAATGAAAAAAATGTTACCTAATAATATTGTTACATAGTGACAAGCAAAGAGACTGAACGACATGGCGACAGGATGAATGATGATTTAATGTTTCGCCTTGTGGGAGGACTCCTCTCGAGTAACTGCCGATCTTCTTCGCAACGCTACCAAGGGCCACCGAGCAATCGTCCCAATCATTTCGTTGAAGTCGATGGTGACGTGATGGTGTAGATGTTCAAGAAAAGAAAGAAGAGAATAACGTACTTGCCACCATGATGACGATGAACACGATGTTGTTTTGGTGATCTGCCTCACCTGGAGCTGTTCACCATCTGCCACCAGAGTCCACGGGACCGGATGGCTCGTGGTCGCGACGAGCGGCTGGGCGGGTGATGCGTGCACATGTCCGGTTCCTTTGGGTCCTTCGGCTCTTTCGGGTCCTTCGTCTCTGGTCTGGTTGGTCTGTCTGTTCTCCTTGTCTTCAGATCCGGGCTGGGAGCTTGGCGATGGTAGTTGGTGGGGTCTGGGCGAGCAGGGCTGGGCCAAAGCTGCTCGGCATTGTCCCAGGGCCCTCGGCCGATGGTCTTGGCTTACAGATGGCGTCGACGCTCTAAGGCGAGGATGGGGGTGACATACGCCACACCTACAAGCAAAATGTTACGTGGTGACAACCAAAGAGACGGCACGTGATGATAGGATGAACGATGATTTAATGTCTGGCCTAGCGCGAGGGCTCCTCTCGCGCCACTGCCGATCTTCTTCGCAACAATATCAAGTTCATAATTCAGCGATGGTGGGGTCTCTGCATCCTGTTCATATACGCAACAGTATATTTAGTCGAAATACCCGATACCTGCAGGTTCCTGATTCTTGTCGGAGTTCACAATCACGGGTTTACGTCTTCGCACTGTTTGTGTCGACGTGTTCAGTGCGCTGAGAGCGAGCATGTGGATACATGAAAGTTTCTGGAGCTCTCCCGCACATGGAGGTGGATTTTAATAATATTTTCTCCTTAGAACCCTCTCCAAGTGGTATTCGGAAGGCTCGGCTATTCGTCTCTTATTTAAGCTAATAAAACGAGAGAAAATGGTGATATTTCACTCGCGCTCTGCAACATAAAGATACCTCTTAATATTGGGTCTCGAGGCTAACCGGGTGATGGTAATTTTATGAAAATTTAATAGAGTTATGTTCAAAAAAGCTTTTTGACAGAATATACGAAGCCTGAGTCTGTTCACCACAAAATCGTATAAAGTGCTTCGAAAATGAGAGACACCAAGGGCGAAACAAGTCAAACCGTAGCTATTGTGGTGCTCTGATATGCTTTAGGTTTGTGGAAGCGAGTGAAACTCTTACTCCCTTTCACTAGACAAATAATCGAGAGAGAGTTTCAGAATATCAAGCTGCGCAGCGAAGAAGGAACGGAAACAATTTTACAGTACTTTAATTCAATTTTCTTCGGTGAACGCAGAGTTCTTAATTTATACATTCTGCCCAACTGCAGTATTATCGTTAAAATATCACCCATAAGGGTGCGCTTTTCTGCAATATCTTCAACGAAATCAGTTGCTCGCTGAAATAACATGTTCTGTGCAAACTGACAGAGTTCTAGGCAGGTTTACAAAGTATGCTGCTTAAAAGGTGCATTCGCGGCGCACCAGAGTGTAACTGAAAGATATTATTTGGTGTTTTCTTGCAAGTTGAATACTTTGAAAAATTTTGAGACCACGCTGTATTACCTGCTCTTCAATGATCAGTCTGAATCGCTTTTTCTCAAATCTATAAAATGATAAATACAAACTGCTAACTGAATTCTGTGACTACACAAAGCAAATATCATCGTTCGGAAAATAGAATTTGTCTCTTTAAAGACCAGCGACTACAACTATTGTGCCCATTGAGACAAACGTTTGTGTGACAGTTTAGCTTTGCCCAGTGAAATACATTCTTTATTACAGGGTCCACGTTTTAACATATATAGTTGGGAGTAGTCAATGCGCCACATCGTTTAGAAAGTGCCCGCATACGACTCGTGTGGGCAGGAAGCCTAAGTATGCAGCCGCACAGTCTACATTAACCGACGGTCTAGTGAGAAAAATAAGGCTTACATAAGTTGTTCACTATTGTGTAAGCCATCCATCTCCCTATTGTACATGCGAGAACCTTCTGTAAACGAAATAAATAACACTACCTACGGAGAATGTAAGGTTACCGTGTGCAGCACATACCGGTCAAAGCCTGTGAGAAGAGTGATTTCTTTAGTTTATAGTCGAGAAATTTGTGGAAGGAAGAAAATGATTACGTATTAACTACATGAAGTACACGAAACCTCCGAATTTTCTTCATTATTTAGTCGCCCTGAATCTTTCAAGTAATTAACTGAATGAGTGAAGCCTGCACCCAGTCCAAACCTATAGAGGTGATTGCCTTGGAAGAGGGTAGTCGCCTCTCTAATATAGCTATCGATCACACAGGACTCAAATAGCTGAGATTAGTTTACGCTCCGTCGGTGGCTAATGTTCAGGCGGTAAAAAAACAAGCCTAAGCTACCGGTCACATCCAGCCGTTTTCAAAGCGCAGAAGGATAAAGTTTTAATATCAGACAGGCAGGCGCTTCGGCGCCAGGTGGCAGCTTTTATTACTGGTGTATACGGCTCCCAGAATGCGGCACCTTACAAACATGTGGAGGTGATCACACCAGAGGATATAAAGCTAAATGGAATTTTAAGTTCAGAAGCACCGTCTCGGAGGTAGGAATCAAAATATGATAGTAGGCGGAATAAAACGACAATTGTAAGTACGACTGAAACGATTAGAAACGTCTACATATCCTGCATAGAAGAGGTTACGCCTGAATTATTCGCGTGAGAAATCACTGATAGGAACAAGTAGAACCCTTCGAATAGAGGCCACCTAAACCCAAAAAACACATTTACAGATTGTGCTGTTAACTTGCTTTTTATGAAGTGTGTTCACTGACTACTGCTAACCAGGTGATCCGACAACATGAATGTTTCCTTTCATCTCATCAGCACAAGATACATCGCTGTGGAAACGCATGAAGCTATTATATTATAATGATGACTGCAGCGTCTTCAAAGTAGCATTTATGGACGAAAATGAAGAAGGTAAGATCTGCCCCTTAAATTCCCGGTAATTAGCCTGGGACTGTCCTCTGTCCCATTTCATATTCACTCTACATTGTATTTGCTACTTGACGACTGTCAGCAAAAGAATCAATGGTCTGTTTCATTGTTGAATATTGTTTTACGCAAGTACATAGTGCTTTATCTTGAAATAACCAGCTTATACATCTTGCGTACCCTCTTGTAGCATTCAAACTCTCAGAAGGCAACAACGATTTCCAGCGACATCGAACTATTGCCCATAACAAACATTTTCAAGTTCATCATATGAACACGCATAGCATACGTTCCAGCGCAATGCCTGAATGTATCTTTTGGTACTGAATTCGCTTGTGGACCTGTATTGACTTGCATGCCATCTGATTTGACAAAACCCTGCAATTTCACAGAACGAATGATAATGAAATAATAAGGTTGACATGAAATAATAATACTAAGTTCTTCAGTTATATTTTTGAGGTACACTTGATGTGCAAAATACACTTATAAAGGCTATTTTACGAGTTTAGCAACATAATTAGCAAATATTTGATTTCGTTTATTGGGTTTAAAAATCCATAGTGAATTAGGCTATGAGAGACCCTAGAGTTCAGAACTCGGTAAATTTCAACCACCTTGAGTCTTTTCATGCACTGACATCGCACAGCAGAAGACTCGCTTTTCGCCTTCATCCTACTGTGTCTAACGTGGCCGCGATTCGATACCGCATGCTTGCTTAGCTATAAATCGCCCTAATATCAACGACTCTGCGGTAAGGCTATTTATGAAAAGTTGAATGCGGTTAGCGACCATGATAGAACAGTTCCCTTTTCGATAACGGCCCGCGATAATAAATTTTTATTACACTGAATGAAGTCCTGATAGGAGAAAGTCAGACATTTATATACAATATTGCTTCAATAAGTAACCTAAAATTGCGTTTATTATGAAGGTAAATATAATGGAATAGTTTAATACGCGTCTCAATATTTACATACCTTCACTTTACGCATGCAGCGATAATATTCTGCCGCACTTTATGTGTGTATCTATTCGCACCTCCACCACATAATAATGTTCTCCACGTCTTTCTCAACGTCTTTTTCCCTGTCTTCTATGTTTTCCCACTTTATCAAAATGGCTACAGTTCCCCCGAATAGCCGAAGTCCCACTGGGCGAGGGAGTTAGTCGTTCCCACGGGTGTAGCGCTGCTTCATCCAAGCGACATGAGCGACTTCCGTTGCGGTAGAGCGACGACCACTTGCAGCCATGCGCACGATTTTGTAGTTCAGGTCACTACCGCGGTCGAGGAAAACGTAAGGACCCGTATAATGCGCCAACCCTTTCTAGGCTAAACCATGTTTCCTGAAAGGTCGCCAAAGCCATACTAAGTCTCCAGATCAGTAAGACACATGGCGATGCTGCCTGTCGTACCGAGCTTTGGAACGCTCTTGCGAAGGCAGAATCCGCAAACGGGTGAGACGTCGAGCTTCTTCGGCCCGACAAAGGGTTTTGGCGATGAAAATTTTGTCATGGACGGAAAAGGGAAGATTGTCGAGAAAATACCGAGGAGTACGGACATAGAGAAAGAAAAATGGGCTATATCCGGTTGTCTCATGTGTTTCAGTGTTGAAGGCAAACCTTATAAACGGCAGTATGGTATCCCAGTTTTTGTGGTCTGATGCAATGTACATAGAAAGCATGTTGACGAGTGTGCGGTTGGTGAGCTCCGTCAAACCATTGGTTTGAGGGTGGTATGGTCTGCGGTATTGAAAATGTGACGAGCACAAACGGAGAAGCTCTTCCGCGACATCTCTCCTAAAATTGGCGAACTAGGACACTCATGATTACTCGCGGAGGTGCATGGCTGAGGATGACGGAACGAAGGAAGAACGTGGACACTTGGTGAGCTTTGGCTGACGGTAGAGCACCCGCTTCACAGTAGCTGATGAGGTAGTCGGCAAAAACCACGATACAGGGATTTCCGTTGGAAGACTTCGCGAAGGGACCCATAAGGTCAAATCCAACTTTCTCGAATGCATCACGTGGTGGAGTCACGGGATGCAGCAGGCCATGTGGCCTGGACGTAGGCTGTTTGTGTCGTTGGCACTCTGTGCATCTCGCCACATATCGCTCAGTCGCCTGGCGCATCTTCGGCCAATAGAACCGGTGGAGTGATCGTGCAGAGCCCAGGTAACCAGAAGTGGGGCGGTCATGCATAGCACGCAGGATGCACGAGAAGTCTCTCGGGACCCGCAAGTAGAAAATTCGCGCCGGTGCTTTGTAAGCCATTTTGTAAGGAAGGCCATCACGGAGAAAAAATGGGCTGGGAGGTCTGAAATCCCGCGCCGCCACAAGCTGTTGCTCAAGGTTTATGTCGGTCTCTTGCATCGTCCGCAGAGCTGAGACGTCGACAAACTCGGAAACAACGGACGCGATGTAGTGATTGAAGTCAGCAGTCACATTCGGTCGTAAGAAGGGAAAGATGTGAAAGACAGTCTGCATCGGCGTGTTTGCGGCAAGTTTTTTACGAAACAGTGAATTCGTACTCCTGAAGACATAGGGCCTAGCGTACCAGACGACCAGATGGGTAATGAAGGTTGATGAGCTAACACAGGGCATGATGGTCCGTCACAGCCGTGAAATGGTGTCGGTAAAGTAGCACCGAAACCACTGCACAACGATAACTACAGCGAGGCACTTCTGGCCCTTAACAGCATAGTTACGCTCAGGTTTGCTGAGGGACAGGCTGACATACGCAACTTGCTGCTCGCCGGTTGCCAACCATTGCACAAGCACAGCGCCAATACCAATCACACTTGCATCAGTGTGTACTTCAGTCGGAGAGGAGGGGTTGAAGTGTCGTAGTATGGGAGATAACGTAAGCAGAAACTTTAGCTGGTGGAAAGACGCGTCGCAATCTGAGGTCCAGTCGAAACGGACGTCCTTATGTAGAAGGGACGACAGAGGATAAGCGACATCGGCAAATCTTAGGATGAGTCATTGAAAGTAAGAGTATAGCCCCTCAAAACCTGCGGAGCTCCTTTTGAGTCTAAGAAAGTTGGAATGCTGCAACTGCTGTAGCCTTCTGTCTTCTGTGGATCTGGCCGAACTCTATTGCGGTCAGCAAGATGTCCGAGTAGCAGTGTTTGACGCTCACAAAAACTGTACTTTTTAGAATTCAGGAAAAAGGCCAGCCTTCTGCAGGCATTCTAAAACAATACCGAGTCGCGTGTTGTGTTGTGTAAAAATAACATCGTCTAAATAGCACATGCAGATTTCCCACTTGAGGCCACGCTGTATTGTATTCATAAATCTTTCAAATGTGGCCGGCGCATACATAGGCCGAAGGGCATCACATTAAATTCAAATAAGCTGCCCGGCGTAACAAATTCCGTTTGTTTCTTGTCAGCAAAGTCTCTCAAAATCTGCCAATACCCCGATCGCAAATAAAACCGGAGAGGGCCGGGCATACAGCTGACGTCCTGAAATTTCATTCCTTGATATGTTACGAATGGTGCATAGGAGATTTTGCGATGAAGATTTTTCGACGCTAGCCACGGTACTGACATATTCCCGCCGCCCAAACATTGGTGTAATGCGGCGTGTCTTGAGGCCCTCGAATGTCCGGCAGTGTCGAATAACGTCGGTGATCGAACTCAAGTGGTCCTTGGCAATGAGGAAGTTGTAGACTTCCGCGATGCCCTGGAGCTGATGGCCTACCTTGTCTTCCTCGGTCATCCGGCTGTTGACGATCGTGCATAATTTCATACTGCCTTGATATATGTGGGGCAAGCCTCACCTGGTGTAAGATCCCTGATGAAGCGTCTGTTCTGCCTGCCTCTTCTTTGCTGTTAGATCGCCAAAACATTCTTTGATAACTTCTACAAAACAATACCAAGTGACCAGACAGGTTCTCGTACCACATCAAGGCGGTCTGCGTCGAGAAGAATACCACATTTTCGAGCTTCGCAACAGAATCCTAGCGTTTGAAGCGGCTCGCACGTTCAAAACGAATGAGTCACTCATCAACATCTTCCCCTACTTTACCGGCAAATGAACGAGGCTCTCGAAATGGCAGCGTCGTGTTTGAGCCTGTAGGTGGTACATCATCAGACGGGGACTAAATGCTTCAGGTTGATGTTCGTGACTGCGCAGTCGTCTTTTGCATTCTCGGATGAACGGAAGGAAGACCAGCGAGGGGAGGGCTCCGGGGAGGCAAAAGCGGTTGAGGATGTGTCGTGAGGGCATTCGTACCCAGCGCCTGCCACAAAGTTGTTACGATGGGGGTTTGACTTCGCAGCGCTGCACAGGTCGAGGAGGCAGAAAATTCAGCTGGTCAACGGCCGCGAGCCCGGCACGGGCACAAGAGTCTCCTAGTCTTTGTCCCTGTCTAAAGTTACCGGGCTGCTTAATACGAGCACGTCATATCCCCAGCCCGACAATGCACAATCATCAGAACATCAAAAGTCTGGGAGACAAACACATGCGTCTAGATACGGCATCCAGTTTGGAGGTTCTTCACGTGCAGCATATACACTTCTCACCAAAGCATGCTGCTCCCGAAACACGGATTTGGAGGATCTTGGTGGCTCTACATGCCTGTCGATCATGCGGCTTTTCCAAAGGCTGAACAGTCCCATCAACACAAATAGATCGTAAGGAACGACAGAGTTTTTGTCAGGAGGCAAAAATCTAATTGTAAAAGGCGTAATTTCAATGTCCTTTTCAAGAGTTCTTTGTAGTATGTCCCAAAAGAACATAGCATCACGGCACAGAATAAAGCAATGATCAAAATTGTCTCAGGCACGTTACAGAGACGACAATTTACCGACCAGGGCACAAACATCTCCTTATTGTGAAGACATGTCTTGACAGGCAACGTCGCTGTGTGTAATTTGAAAAAGAACGTTTTTGCAGCTGCCTGAATGCACATTTGCCTAACACGCTTTAGAACAGTGGTGTCCAAAAACCCCAGATAAGGCTGCCGATACAACGGTGTAGGAAACAAAGACTCAGTGAGAGCCTGGGTCATCTGCTTTCTCGAGAGGCTATACAGGTACTCTACAGAGAAACGCACAGTGAGAAAATTGAGAGTGTCAGCAATCTCCTTAAGGAATCCCCATAAACGCCCCACACGAGCCTGCCCAGTTGGTGCGAATAAGTAAGGCAAATGTGGACTAAGACGCCTAATGAGCACAGTTACAAGAAACGGATGGTTTGCCGATTTGAAAAAGAAAAAACGGAAAACAAGTTGACGCACAAACAAGTGAACAAGGCCCACTCCACCAGACTCTAAGGGAAGAAACAAGTTGTCACGCTGCATGGGCTCCCATTGAGAGTGCCCTTTCCTCCTCGCACAATGCAGGACTTGAAGGACATACGCAAGCTTTGCCAACAAAATATGTTACAGACCTGTGCCCTAGCAAACACTGAGAGTTCCCTACCCATCCAAGCCTGCGTTTGTCGCCGCATAGGTACGATTTGGGAATCCCAGTAGGCTGCGCTGTTACGAACTTGGTGCAGCGGAACCCCGAGGTACTGAAGAGGACTACAGTCCCAGCATATGCCTCCAAACTGGCTTGGTCTAGTGCCTCAGTGTCCCAACCAAAAACCTTTGGATTTATCTAAATTAAGGGCCGCGCCTGATACATCGCATAACTGTTCAGTCAAGTGTAAAGCCTCAAGTACACTTTTTGTCGGAACAAAATAGGGCGATATCATCCGCGTAAGCTAAAATCTTAACTTCGCATTGAGCCAGAGAGAAACCAAGGATGGCTGCACTGTTAATTATACTGAGACAGAGGGGTTCCAGATACAAGCCAAACAACAGTGGAGACAGTGGACATCCTTGACGAACAGATGATTCCAGTGGTATTGGTTTCGTTAGCTCCTGATTAACAATTAGTCTTGTATACGAGTTCATATAGCACAGCCTTATGCCTTTGAGCAAAACGTCACCAATTTTTGCATTCTCCAAGACCGCGAACAAGAAATTGTGCCGAACTTTATCAAACGCCTTCGCCAGGTCAATTTGAATCAGAGCTACTTGGCCTGTCTGATCTGATACTGTCTCGATTACTGAACGTGCAATATGGATGTGTGTTTGAATACTGCGCCCTCTGATACCACATACCTGATGCGAAACTATCAAGGCCATGATAACCAGCTGCAAATGAGAACAAAGGACCTTGGAAAAAATTTTGTAATCAACGTTACAGAGGGAAATTGGACGATATCCTTGAACAGTTTTCAACCGATTAGTATCTTTGCTTTTGGGAATTAATATTGTGTGGCCTGATTAGAAAGTGGGAGGCAGAAAACCCACATCATAAGATGCTTGGAATACTTCCAACAAAACAAGCGTTAGGCGAGGCAAAAATGTTTTATAAAATTCGCTAGTAATACCATCTGGGACAGGAGATTTCTGGTTCTGAAGGTCTGAAATGGCTGATTTATTTCATCCAAAGTGATGGGTCCCTCTACTACAGCACACTTCTCATCGTCTAGTCGAGGAAAGTTCTCAAGTAAGGAATTATAATCGAAACCCTGATTTGGATCTTTACAACTGCCAAACAACTTTCGATAATAATCATAGAAAGCAGCAAGAATACTAGGAGAATCACTATATGTGCAATCACCATACTGAATTTCCAATATTTCCTTCGTAAGAGCATTCTCTCTTTCATGACTGAGGGCCCGACATGAAGGTTGCTCGTCAAGAAACCTTCGAGTCCAAGATCTTATTAGGGCCCCCTTGTATCTTTCCGTCGCAAATTGTTGAAGCTCTGCCTTTACGTTAATAATTTCTTCAACATAGGCACCCGGGCTAACCCTCTCTAGCTCATGTAGCTCAATTAGAGTGCGCCCAAGCTCACGAAGATGGTGTCTGTTTAGGAACGCGATTCTTGCAGAGGCTTCAATTGCTAAGTTTTTGGTTTCCTGTTTAAACAAGTCCCATTTTTGAAAAACTGACAGATCATGGCGTGGCCATGTCTTTCAAACAAGTAGGCACAGCACGCTTAAAGATTTCATCTGAGAGCAGACAGTTATTCATCTTCCACAGCTTCCACCGAGGGTGAAGTATCTGCCGACTGTACCTCCCTACCTGAAGAGACACCATACAATGGTCATTGAAGAAGATGGGCCGCACCCATTAACCAAACACATTTGCTAACGTGTCTGCAGAAACATAAATTATGTCAAGGCGGGCATTAGAGGAGAACTGAAAATGAGTGGAATGAATACTGTCGCCTTTTTCCTGCCCCACATCCACAAGGTTATATTCACAAGCCAAATCGTTAAGCAATTCAGCACTAGGGTCATATCCCTTACATAATGCTGATCGATCCTCATCCCTACAAACACAATTAAAATGTCTCAACAATATAATTTTGCGATCTGTGCACAAATGGTTAAGTAATGAAAGAAAAAATGCCTTCTGTCTCGCTGTTTTACAGGGGCGTAAACACAAATAATTCGCCACTGCACACCTGAGATTGTGAGGTCACAGCATATAAGTTGCCCCTCATCATCTATGCAGTAAGACATGGCTGTCATCTCTAGCGTTTTGGCCAGGAATAGCATACACCCTCCGGACAAGCCTCTAGCGTGGCTAACAATAGTGTTATAATCCGGCAAAAAAGTCCCAAGAGCAGCTTCCGTCTCTTCATCGGAGGACAACTTTGTTTCTTGAATTGCTGCTACAGACACACTCCATTTCTTTAACAGAGGTCTTAACTGCTGCTGTCGCCGACGATTACGCATACCCCTGACGTTAAGGGTAGCGACTTGATATGCTGCGACGCTAGCCATTTTTGGTACTAGTCCTTTTAAACATCATCCCCTGGAATGGGGTGGCCCGCCTGCAAATTCGTGGCCTTTCGGGCAGACATCGCCCTCCTCTTTAAAGTCACCCTTCCTGTGGCCTCTACACAGTGTGCCTTCTGGCCAGCACCATCGATACAATACACACCTCATGATCTGCGTAACGCTTCAAAGGCACGTGTTGTCCATGTCCTCCTCTGAGACACTCAAGGCTTCGGCCACGAACCTGATTGGAGCACATCGCTCGCTTTAACACTGACAGCCGACAGAGAACCGGACGCACCAGAGATCGGCGCCACAGACGGCTCACTGTTACCCTCCAACGACGAAGGAGAATCAATGACGAAGGAAGATAGGCGAGCATCCACTGGCAGTATCTTCTCCATTGACTCCACAGGAGGCATATCCAGTCGTCTTTCAATGACAGGTGGTTCTTGGGCAGCGAGCGCAGCTCTCTGAGTGGCACTCACAGGCGGGCCCGGGTCCGGCGGTTTTGGCTCTGGAGACGCTGGTTCTCGATGGCCAGTCACTGCAGATTCTTCTGAATTGATGTGAGGTGCAGAAGGTTTCTGGTCCCCATCAATTTGAGGTTCACGACTTAACTCACCAGTTACATCAACAACCTTGACACATCCATGATATGTTCGGACGCCACGTCTTCTCGTGACCACTGGCCTTGACGCAGTCTATCGGCATAACTTAATACAGTTCTCCACAGTATGGCCAAAGCGCCGGCACTGGGTGCATCGAGGCGTGTGGCACTGACGCCGTACATGTCCTACCCGGCTGCATCGAAGACACAGTGGAGGTCTCCCTGGGATAAGCACTAATGCCTGCACCCCATAAACATTAAAAGTGTGACACTCCGTCCTTGAGCGTGAGGGAGATTTCACGGTTCGCCGTTTCCATGTGCTCCATCCCTGGGCACCGCCACTTTTCACGCTCCACAGATTGAATCGTTCCATAAGGCTCGAAAGCTTCCACAATCCTCCGGTGCTCCATATAGCGGGGAAGCCAAATGAGCTTAACCTTGACATTCTTTGTATCCGGGTCGAACACCATCCACCGAAGTCCTTTCACAGGGAACTCTGCTTTGTTAATTAGCTTCTGCTTTGAAGAACTACTCTCGCAGGTAACCATCCACACGTGGCTCATTTGGTATTGACCAATGCACAAAATTTCCCGGACGTCCAAAATCTGTGCAAGTGCGTCTCGAAAGTCAGGTGCTCGGTACGGGTGACCCTTAAGGTAGGCACGCAGGAAAACGGTATTAAGGACAACATTACCGGTGGGCAGGCGTGGAAGGACAACTTTGTAAGTTTCGGTAGTATCCTGAGGAGTCGAAAGACCTCGGCCAACGGCCGATGCGCTGTTTCCAGCAAGCAACATTTTCAGGCTCAGCCACCCAGAACGCTGCCCCACGCCACGCTACCGCGGAGGCACTACGCCACGGCAGGATGTGGTGGTTGTGGTTATATTTCTGTTTATGTAATCAACATTGCTCTTTTGTAGTTGGTGTATTTTAGTAGAGTGTAGAATTTGTGGTCGTAATGGAACGATCGCCCTTTAAACACGCTGAATCTTTTTCCTGGCTATCACGAAGGGTTATCCGTGTCCCGCATCTTTGCAATGTATCGCTGTCTTAAAGACAAACCTCAGAATGTCTCACTTTACTAGTGCCATCGTCATCGGCTTCGAAGGCATGCAATTTTTGCTACATATACATATATGCTGTGCCCCAACACTTGCAATACTTGTAATACTGCTTGTTTTAGCTTCACCTGCTGCCAGCGGAGCCGCGACGTCAATTAATTTACTTCTGACCAAGTGTTTTGCATACGTAAACACTCGAGGAAGCGACTCCCGATGTCCGGCTGACCTGTGCATATTTCGATGGTCAGTGATGTGTTTCATTTATTCTCGAGCGTATTTTATCCTCCGCCTTCAACGCGAAAGTGGAAGCATGTATGTATCGCATCTCCAGTGATGACAAAAATCTGCTCGAGAAAAAATAAGCGAACATCGCTGACCATCGAAAGATGCGCAGATGGCTGCACACCGGGGCGACGCGTTCTCGAATGTTTACATAATAAGACCGCTCAGTCGGAAGTGTATTTATTGACGTCGCGGCTCAGCTGGTAGCACGTGAAGCTAAAACAACTAGTATTACTGGTATTAGTGCACCGGATATCTCTGTATGTAGGAAAACTTACAAGCGTTCGTGGAAGATGAAAAACACATCAGTACTTGTAAATTATATTATCTTGAGGTTTGCCTTTAATAAAGCGCCGCATTATAAAGATACGGGCCATTTGTAAACCCTCGTGGTAGCCTCGAAAAAGTTTCAGCGTGTTGCAAGGTTGATCGGTGAATTATGGGCACAAATTCTACAACCAAGGAAAATATACCAAGTACGAAAGAGCAAACGTAGCTATACATACTTAATAATAACCACTGCAACCGAAACCAGCCGTGGAGTGGTGGTGTTATGGCAAATCTCACAGTCCTCATACCCAAAACTGATGAAGCAGATAGGCTACTACATCACACCGGCCAATTGCGCTCACGAACGTTGATTATAAAATTTATATGAAGGTGTTCAGGAAATCGTAGGGCCACATTAAACGTTTGGGATAAAGGGACGGTCCATTGTTACAAATATACACAAAGCAAGAAGTGTACTAGAATGTTGTGATGGGGAGGGGGGTTATAAATGGCCGTGTGGCCATCCTGCAGCATGACCTTGAAAAGGTGTTCGACTGTGTTGACCATGAAGTGGTACTTTGTATAACGGACCATATATATGTTGGTTTTGTTATTCGTGAAGGCGTGGCCCTGACGTACAGAAATTGCATTACGAGATTGTAAGGTACTTTGGCGTAGTCGTTAACCAGGACATGTTTGCAAAATTATCAGGAGCACTTTGCCATCTACCATGCCAGATTCCCAGGGGACTTGGACCAGTTTACCCTACTGCCTGTAACTTCGCTAAAGGTTTTTAGAGAATCAACAACTTCGGTTGTATAACCTTCTGGTTAACCGTAAAGACCGCAACATCATCGGCGTACGCCAGCAGCTTCACTTCCACGGCTTGCAAATGAAAACCAGCAATATTCTCATTGTCCAAGATATTTAAGCATAGGGTTTCAATATAAATGCAGATTATATGAAGGCTGAGGGGACAGCCCTGCCGCACAGAACGCTGAACACAAATGGGCACCCCCAGATTTTTATTTACGACTATCACAGTAAAACCTTTACACCCCTATGGGTGTAATTAACTTGTCGCATGGGGAGCACCCTAAATATGTATATTTTACATCCTTCTGCTGCAGCACCCGTCCCCAAGAAAAGATGTTGCCGCAACCTTCCCCAAGGAAAGGTGCTGCACACGGTATACGAGCTCGTGCAGCAAATCTCAACCTGAGCTTTCCAAGTTACTTTGGATGTCACTTATAAAGCAAATCGTAGGCTTGAGCACCGGATGCGTCCTTATGTGCAGTGTTGCGAAGAAATGAAGTAAGTAAATATATAAGTGGCGTATGGGTAATGTGACCCGTACGCATGTGAAATGCAAACCTGTTTACATTCTACAAAGTAGACCATTGGTCAGACATCCTCGATGGCAAGCATCAGGCCAGCTTCTAGCACAAATGTGCTTACCCTACTGAAAAATCCTTATAAAATTCGTACAGGAAATCGTATACAGGTTTACTATACAGGATCTGGGATACATGATTGTGGGCTGTTTCAGGAAATTCCTGTACTGCCCTGGAATGAAACCGGAAAGAAACGAGTCACCAGGCTGGAAAAAGCGTGCAACAATATAAAAAACACGACTGCAATTACAAAATAAATAAAATCAGCTTTTACTGCCAAGTCCGGAATCGAACTTCGGTTCTCATAATATTGAGACAGGCATCTTCACCACTACTCCACGGCTTTTTTTTTCTTTATTGCCTGACTTTTGCAAAGCAAAAAAAACATACACAAGACATTGATATAATATGCCAGCCAGGGACTGGCTTTTCTACAATTCCTTAATATCTATCAAAGGTTCTACCTTTGGCAACCACTCAGGATTATCATCGTCAAACTTCACAATCTCGATAAGCCAATGGAGAGACTCGCGGAAAAAAAATTGTGCAGGACGCGCATCAGGATCACAAAGATATCCTGCCATGCGTGAACGCCATATACTGTGGAGGCCCATTAGCATGATTGAATTATATGGAACCCCCTCCTCATTTGCTTTGGTAAGTACCGTATTTCGTAAGGAGTAATAGGTAAATATTTCTTTATTGTTCTTTGAAGTACGTCCTCAATATAAACCCCTTCCCAATTGTGAAGAAATGCATGATCTGTCGTTTCTGGCTGTTTACAGATTAAGGAATTTGCACCCCACGGAAGAAACAACCCTTTTTCTTGCAACAACAATTTTACTGGCATAGTTCCAGTATGCAACTTAAAAAAGAAAGTTTTAGCCGCTGCCGGCACTTTCATTCCCCTTACCCTCTTCAGTACATTCCTGCCAGGGCCTCCCCTGTATATTACCCCATAGATGGGCTCCGGAAGAACAACTTCGCACAAATCTTTGTACAACCTTTTCTTTTTCACAGTTGATAAATATTCTTTTGAAAATCTTGCAGAATGAAATCGCACACTTTGAACAACTTCTCTAAAGTAACCAAAAATACCTCCCGTGTAGCATTCGGTTGGAACAACAAAATCTGGCAGTGCACGTTCAAACCTAATTTGGCGGACAGTGAACAAAATGGGCAATGAACGTCCCGCATGAACAGAAATCTGCTGACAATCTGCCACAAAAAATGCCCTAAGCCCACGCCTCCATCCTTGACACTTCTGAATAAATTCGTGCAGCTGCATCTTTCCCATCTTGACCCCCCACACAAAACCCGCGAATATCCTATGCAGCTTCTGCAGACTCAATCTTGCACAGTGTAAAACTTGCATTACATACCACAGCCTAGAAATGAAGAAGAGGTTGCACACTGTGGCTCTTGCAAAAATTGATAAACCAGTTCCTTTCCACTTATCTGCCCTTTCCCGCATGTCATCTGTGCATGCTCTCCAATATGTCTCGCTATCACGATAGCATTCTAGTGGCACGCCACAATGGCTGTCGAACATGGCTGAGTGGTCTAGGGAGAAATGACGGCTTGCTTTAGGTTCAGTAAGCTCGGAATAATGATGCGTCGAATACCAGTACCCAGAACCTTGAGTAGGTGGTGCTGACACTGGGAGACGGTTTCGGCAATAACAAGAAATTTGTACAGCCAGCCCGCAAGTGTAACAAATTGGCCAGTTATCCATAGTGCGCCAAGGATTGCGAGCTCTTGGCCCTGGTCGACAATCGGGTGCAAGCGTTTGCACAGGCACTAATAATGGAGTGTAAATTGACGGCCGAGGTCGTGCACACTGTGCAACCATTTATTCGTATGCCAAAGGACCAGCGACACGGTTTGGGATGACATCGTCATAGGTCATAGGAGCAGCGAAAGGTCTTTAAACGAAGTCGGTGCAAGTCAGAGGAGAAACCGATAACTGATGGCAGAAAAAACTGTGGAAGAGCCTCACCAACCTGCTCCTGGATAGCTTGCCGCAATGCTGGGGCCAAGTGGTGTCGCTGATCTTGAGGGCTATGAAGCATGGAAAGCTGCGGCGCCACCTCTTCATAAATAATTGCTTTAATTTGCTGCAGCAACGATGAGTTGCCATCTGCAGGCGTCAGTCAGGAGAGCGATTCAACCTGTGCATGAGGCTGACGGGTCAGCACCCTCTTCTTGGACAGCTCCTCGAATCTCTGGCGGAGCGTGAAGAATTCTGAGACGGTACGCAATTCGTGCGCTGAGAGCATCTGGAAAGCGTCATCGTCAATACCCTTCGAGATGTGTTTGATCTTTGTGGCCTCTGACATGTTGGCGTACACACGTTTGTACAGGTCGACGACGTCTTGCTATAGCTTGTGAAGCTTTCGCCAACCTGCTTCACGCAAGCGCTGCTCGGCTTGGAATTTCTTGAGAACCGGGAGACCAAAGACTTCTGCGAGCGTCGTATTAAATGCAGCCCACGTACGGAAGTTACTTTCATGTTTACGGTGCCACAAGTTTGCAACGCCGGTGATATACAATATTACATTGTTCAATTTAGTTTTGTCGTCCCATTTATTGTAGACGCTCACCCGTGCGTAAGAAGTGAGCCAGTCTTCAACATCATGCTCATCAGTCTCGCTTAAGGTAGCCAGGTGCTGCCGGCGAAGACAGGCTACGCAGGTTACAGTTGCACCAAGTTGCATGCCTTGATGTTGGATGTCGTCTGGCATTGCAGGTGTAGGAAGAATGCGGCTGCGGAGCTTCAGGACCGACGTTTCTACCCGGCACCTCAGCCAAACTTTTAACTATTGTATTAGGTGTCGAGAAAAACCAGAATATCTAAAGGCTACTAATTAACCTAATAATTCCCTACGAATACCTATTTACCTTTTTATTTATACTAGCTAGGAGGCACTTTCAAATTGCAACAGTGAGTTGCCGGTATGCGAATGCCTAATAAACTTTTCAACGACAAGAAAAGCACATTTCTTAAACACTGGAGCAATGTCACTTCTAACCGCCTTCGACGCACGAAAACGAAACCTAGCAGACGAAGCGCGCAATTATACACGCCCATGAGTGACGCAGCCGTGATGCCACCGGGAAAACCCAGCCGTCCGAAGGCAGCAGCTGCCGGGCGCGAACTTCGCGAGCGCCCGGCAGCGGCCGCCTTTTCGCGAGCGCCGGCTCGCGAAGTTCGCGCCCGGCGCTGCGTCGTGGTCTAATACGATCTTGAGATAACACCAACGCATTGCGGGCGCAGCTTGTCATCGTCCAGGCGTAGCGTTGATGGCATGAGCACATCAGCTCTCCCACTGAAATTTTTGGCTCCCAGAGCGACAAACAAAACGAAAAGCAGCTGCAAGCACAGATGTCGCGCAAATGGATGGTTCAAGATTTCATTTTAATAATCACTAATGGAGCAGCGTTTTTCACGTCTCACTTCTTTTTCGCTCATATTTTTGGATTCATTTTCTGTTACCGCCACAGCAGCAATTGAAAAATGGCTTAGACAGTGCAGTGCAAGTTTTCGACTTCTGAAAAGGTGAATATTGTTATTGCCTACAGCAGTGCAAATAAAAACAGTGTTAGCAGCATAGGTATACAAGGCCAAGCATCCTGCTTCTCGTGTGCCACCACAACCAACTTTCAAAAGCATCTTCAATAGATTCCGTACGACTGTATCTGTACAGTTGCAAAGAAGGAAGCGGAAAGCACCAGCAGCCGAATCACATACGAAAGCACCATCAGCCGAATCACATCACTACGTCACCGCGAAGCCAGAAGCTAGCGTGATAGAAATCGCCCAAGCGACCGGAGCTAGTACCTCCACTGTTTGGCGGCTGCTGTCACCGCGCAGATAGTATCCTTACCACATGTGTCTGCATCAGGAATTGAAGGCGAGTGACAACCAAAAAAGGTTGGACTTTTGGAACTGCTGCCTTATTCAATGTGATCAGAACCCTGACATTTTGCAAAATATCTTGTGGACTGACGAGGCCCCATTCAGAAGGAACGGGGTAACCAATGTATAACGCACACAAAACGTCCCAGACGAACCCACATTGGCTGCGCCCACACCACTATTAGGTTAAGGGGTCGGCAAACGTGTGATGCGGTATTTTTCGGGATCGCATTGTTGGCCCTTATTTTATTTATGGTAATCTCACTGGTAAGAGCTACGTTGGGGACATTAAAAAAAGCTGTATTCAATTTTGTTTCCGAGTCGGCACTAAATGCTTTGAGAGCAATGTGATTTCAGCACGACTGAGCACCTCCCCATTCGGCGACCCAAGCTGTGTAGATCCTGAACAGCTCCTTCCCTAAAAGTGGATTGGTCGCGGCGGACCAATTGCCTAGCCACCGAGTTCGCCAGAATTGACCCCACACGATTTTTGTGGGGTTAGTTAAAGGGCAAGGTGTACGAATCAGAACCGGAGAGCCTTGGCGACCTAAAACAAAGAAGGAAGACTTCACGTGAGAAGGTTTCTCAAGAAATGATTATGCGAGCAGTGAATTCAGCCAAATATCGCTTGATGGCGTGCATTGTAATGCAACGAGGTCACTTCAAACATGTATTTTAAGAATTGATGTGCAATGACTGTTCCTGTGTAGTCTGCCTTGAGATACACAACTTATCAATAAACTAATTTTAAATACCTCTCTGCGTTTACAGTTCTGATACTGATTCTCACTTATCATCGAAACTGGGTTGCATTAATAAAACGAAAATTTGTGTGCAGTGATCAAAAGGTTCCACACTAACCCTTGTTAAACAAACAGCAACTAAATTTATCGCGAAGAGAAAATAACCACAGCATCCAAGAACTAGGAGGAGAATTTTTCTTGCACCCGAAAGTATTTCCAGGAAGAGTCGAGATCCAGCCCGCAATATTGGGCACCACCGCTCGAACAAAGTTCTCAGGGAGCTAACAAATAGCCGTTCATGCAGTGCAAACCAAGAGGAAGTAATAATTTGATGCAGCTAAAAAAAATACCCCGACGGCAGCCTTCAGTTAAGTATAGTCAGACAGCCAATGAATCGCGGCCGTGAAAGGAAGACGCAGCGCCAGACGGGCATTTCGGGAGCGGACGCGGCAACCTCTGGACGGCTCGTTTCGTCAGGCGACGTCACGACTGCGTCATTTATGGGCGCGCATAATTGGGCACTTCGTCTGAATGGTTTCGTTCTCGCGCGCCGATTGTCCCAGAATTGTCAGTGCTGCAGTGCTTAAGAAATACGCTTTTCTTGTCATTCAAAATTCTATTTGGCCTTATTACACCGGCAGCTCACTGTTGCAATTTGAAATTGCGTCCTGTCTGGTATAATTTTAAAAAATATTTAGTCTTTCTTAGTTAATAATTAGGTGAATAATTAGCATTTAGAGCTCCCGATTGCTGTTGACACTTAATAAAATAAATAAATAAATATGAACACTAAAATTTAAGTTCCATATTTTGAAAAAATGTTACTCTTAGGTGAACCACCCTGTCTATATATTATCATCATCATCATCATCATCATCATCATCATCAGCCTGACTATACCCACTGCAGGGCGAAGGCCTCTCCCATATTTCTCCACTTAACCCGGTTCTGTGCTAGCTGCATCCACTTGACCCCTGCGAACCTCTTAATCTCATCCGCCCACCTAACTTTCTGCCGCCCCCTGCTACGCTTTCCTTCCATTGTAATCCAGTTTGTTACCCTAAGCGACCATCAGGTATCCTCTCTTCGCACTACATGTCCTGCCCATGTCCATTTCTTCTTCTTAATTTCCACTAGATTGTCGGTAACTTGAGTTGTTTCTCTAGCCCACTCTGCACGCTTCCTATCTCTTAATGTTCCCCTACCATTTTTCGTTCCATCGCCCTCTGCGCTGTCCTCAACATAAGTAGAACTCTCTTGGTTAGCCTCCACGTTTTAGCGCCATAGGTGAGTACAGGTATGATGCAACTGTTATATACTTTCCTCTTTAGCGATACCGGTAAGCTGCTAGACATAATCTGCGAGTGCTTGCCAGATGCGCTCCATCCCAATCTTATTCTTCTTGTTATTTCCTTTTCATGGTCCGGATCTGCGGTTCCTGCCTGTCTTAAACAGATATATTCGCCTACTGCTTCCAGTATTTCGCTACCTAATGTAAATTGCTGTTCCTTCCCGAGGCTGTTGAACATTACCTTAATCGTCTGCATATTGATTTTCAAGCCTACCTTTCTACTTTTCCTGTCTAGGTCATCAATCATCATTTGCAGTTCATCTCCCGAGTTGCTTAGGAAGGCAATTTCATCAGCAAATCGCAGATTACTGAGGTATTCTCCATCTATCCTTACCCTAACTGCTCCCATTCCAAGTCTGTGAATACTTATTCTAAGCAAGTTGGGAATAGCACTGGGGAGATTGTGTCTCCTTGCCTAACACCTTTCTTTATGGGAATTTGTTTGCTTTCTTTATGCAGAACTATGGTTGCTGTGCAGCCACTATATATATCTTCCAGCACTTTCACGTACGGCTCGTCTACCCCCTGATTTCGCAATGCTTGCATGACCGCCGAGGTTTCAACTCAGTCAAATGCTTTTTCGTAATCAATGAATGCTATGTATAAGGGCTGGTTATATTTCGAGCATTTTTCTATCACCTGATTGATGGTATGAATATGATCGATAGTAGAGTACCGTTTCCGAAACCCTTATCGATCCTTTGCTTGATTGCAGTCTAAGGTTGTCCTGAATCTATTAGCGATTACCTTAGTAAATACCGTATACGTAACAGACAGTAAGCTGATTGGTCGCTAATTTTTAACGTCCTTAGAGTCCCCTTTCTTATCAATGAGGATAATTTTTGCATTCTTCCATTGTTCCGGTACCGTCGATGACACCAGGCGCTGCATATACAGGGTGACCAGTTTTTCTAGCACGGTATCCCGCCCGTCCTTCAGCTAATCTGTAGTTATTTGATCCTCTCTAGCTGATTTCCCCTTTTTCATAGTTTCTAATGCTTTCTTGACCTCGTCCTTCGTCACTGGTGGAACGTCTGACTGTTCTTCCCTACCGCCAATATCATTACGGTGCTGACTACTTTGCCTACTGTAGAAATCTGTATAGACCTCCTTGGCTACTTTGACTAGCTTATCCATATTCGTTATGACGTTGCCCGCCTTGTTCCTTATCGCATACATCTGGTTTTTGCCTGTGCCCAATTTCTTCTATGCCGCTTTAAGGCTTCCCCCGTTCATTACAACATGCTCAATTTTCTCCATGCTATACTTCCTTTTATCGGCCCCCTTGCGCTTATTGATTAGCTTTGATATCTCGGCCAATTCAATCCGGTCGGTTGGATATGAAGCTTTCATACTCTGGCGTTTCTTAATCAAATCTTTCGTCTCCTTAGACTGCTTACCGGTATCCTCTCTAACTATCCTACCGCCTACTTCTACCGCGCACTCAGTAATGATATCTCTGAAATTGTTGTTCCTTCCTTCCAGGGTAATGTCGCCATCTTCGGTTAGAGTTGAATATCTATTCTGTAGCGAGACCCTGAACTCTTCTGCCCTCCCCCTCACCGCTAATACATTGATGGGTTTCATTCTTACTAATCTGTAGCGTTCCTTCTTCAGATTTAGGCTAATTCGGGACCTCACCATACAGTGGTCACTACATCACACTTTCCCGATTACCTATACATCTTGCATAATGGCGGGGGTTGAAAACAGTATGAAGTCAATTTAATTTTTAGTTTCCCCGTCAGGACGTTTTTATTTCCATTACATGTTCTTCCGTTTGCTAAAGAAAGTATTCATCATTATTAAGTTATTGCCCTCTGCAAACTCAACTACTAATCCTTGAACCAATGCCATAGTCACCCACTGCCTCGTCTCCTGCCTGCTTTTGCCTACCTTGGTATTGAAGTCGCCCATTAGTACAGTATACTGCATCTTTACTTTTCGCATTGCCGATTCTACATCTTCGTAGAAGCTTTCAACCTCCTGGTCATCATAACTACATGTAGGTCCATAGGCCTGTAAAACCTTCAGTTTATACCGCTTAATAAGTTTAATTGAGATGCCTGCCACCCTCTCTATAACACTATTTAATTCATTTATATTACCCGGTATATTTGAATTGACAAGGAAACCTACTCCTAGTTGTCGCCTTTCCGGTAAACCTCGATAACACTACATGCCCATCCTTCAGTACAGTATGTGCCTCACTCGGCCTCCTAACCTCACTAAGCCCTATGACATCCAATTTAATGCCCTCTAGTTCCTCTAACAGTACTGCTAAGCAAGCTTCACTAGCTAGGGGTCTAGCGTTAAACGTTGCCAGGGACAGTTTGCAATGGCGGCCGGTCCAGGGGAGCCAGGAAACCTTAGCACCCCCTTGTGCGTCACAGATCTGACCGCCGCCGTGGTCAGTTGTTCCGCAGCCGATGGTGACTGAACGCCGCAGTTTTATGGAACTAATCATGAGAGGTTTCGGCAAATTACTTATCCAGGGTGGCCAACTCCTGTTCTGGTGAGGGAGTGCGTTGTCGGAGGTGTTCACCGGCATCAGGTCGCACCCCAAACCTGTTTATGCAATTCCATCGACACGTGGATTTTTGTCCTTTTTTAATTCGGTGAAGATGCGCGGCACCGGGATTTGAGCCCCGGTCCTCTTGCATGTGAGACGGATGTTCTACCGCTACGACACCCCTGTAGTATTCTGGCAAACAAAATGCCTAGCGGGCCAGGCAACCAAACGGATCACGGAGACTCCGTAGCCAGCATAGGGAATGGTGATCGGTTACTACTAGGAAAGGCCGTCTTTACAGGTAGCAGCGAAACCGCTGCACGGCGAAAACAACCGCGAGACATTCCTGCTCGGTGATGGTGTAGGTGCGGTCAGTCCTGCTGAGAGTCCGATTAACGTAAGCAATCACATGTTCGCTGTCGTCGCAGCGCTGAACGATGACAGCACCGATGAGTATGCCTCTTGCATGCGTATGCACTTCAGTTGGAGCAGAAGGGTTGAAGCGCAGTAAGATAGGATGTAATATTAGGAGGAGCTTCAGTTGTCGGAAAGATGAGTCGCATTAAGATGTCCATTGGGATGAAGCGTCTTCATGTAGTAGGCGCGTGAGCGGGTAGGCGACATCTTAAGAACGAGGGATGAAGTGTCGGAAATATGAGCAAAGCCCAAAAAAACCGCGGAGCTTCTTCACATTCTGAGCTTGCTTAAACGTGGCAATGAATACGGTGTTTTGAGGATGAGGCCGGACGCCGTCATCATTGACGAGGTGACTAACCACCAACGATTGTCGCTTACCAAAACGGCACTTTTTTAAATTCAGAACAATACCAGATTGGTGCAAGTAATCGACCACGAGGGCTAGGCGCTCGTTGTGCTCTTTGAATGTCCGGCCAAAGATGACTACGTCGTCCAGAAAGCACATAAAAACCTCCCATTTCAGACCACGTAGTATACAATCCATGACTTTCAAATGTTGCGGGTGCATTGGAGAAGCAGAAAGGCATAACATTAAATTCGAACAGTCCATCGTGAGTAATGAAGGCCGCCTTCTCCTTGTCCACTGAGTGCATTGGGATTTGCCGGTATCCTACACGCAGGTGTACCTATGAAAAGTATAATGCAGAATACAAGCAGTCAATAGCTTCATCAATGCAGGGAAACGGGTAGACATCCTTTTTAGTGACAGAACTCAAGCCGCGGCAATCTACACAAAATCGCGATGTGTCATCTTTCTTGCGCACAATAATCACTGGAGCTGGCCAGGGAATACACGATTCTTGAATGACACCCTGGTTTAACATTTCACGCACTTGCTTACTAATGACCTTGCGCTCGGACGGCGCCACACGATGATTGTTTTGGCGAATTGCGTGTGCATAACCGGTGTCAATGCGATGACTGGTCCATGACCCGGGAAAGGAGAGTGAACTGATTGCCTTCGAGAAGTCATAAACGGATCAATACTCCGACAGCAGATCTTCCCAAGAATCACGCTATGGGGCGTTCAGGGAGGAGGAGGAAGAAAAAAGGAGAGCGGAAAGCAGGAATTGCGAATTAAACCACGGAGTTGAGTATTTACTTGAGATGCTGCGACATTCCGCTGCTATGTATCCGTAACCAAGGATACACCAAGGATATTGGCATATCTGGACTGCAAGAAGCAAGGTTCATTCCGGCTGCTAAAATACCTGGCTGCGTGGAGAAATTATTAGTCCACAGCTGCGCACAGCACTTCGTTACTGACACCAAACAATTAGGGACCATGAGATATTTCTTCGCGCAGTTCGAATATTTAGGCATCACGGCCGCAAAAAGCATTTCGGTCGTACGACGAGAACACGAAACCGGAATGCTTTGCATAGACATTGAGGCACAACAGTATCGTCACACGCACAGCACATCTTCACAAACAAGAGGTTCCTCGAAGAACTCAGGCGGTAGGAAGCCGTCAACACTGATCTCGCCAGTGCGGCAGTCTACGGTTGCGCCACACATGAGCAGAAAATCTATAATAAGAATTGCATCATGAGTGGAGTGGGGTAGCACAGCGAATTTCGCAGAATATACGGCTCCTTCAAGACACACCTCGGCACTGCACACTACACTGCACTACAACAAATCACCACTAACGCAATGAAAATTTGCGTTTCTGTCCAAAAAAAAACATCACTTTGGTCCCAGCAAGTTTTAAGTTTTAAAATTATAATCGATATTTTCGCACCAATATATACTAACGCCATTGTAGAAATACTGTCAAAAGATACACGGATCTTATTTTTAGCATAGAGACAGAAGGAGGTATTTCTGCAAATAGCGAACTTTCACCGGCAGCATCACCTCCATCGGACGCGGTGCCTAGGTTTTCGGAGAAGGTTACTGGGACGACGCCGCGGGGACAGCGAACGGCCAGCACGAAAAGCGGGCGGTGGAGTCCGGCTCCGGTCGGAAGCCGGGCAGTGGCTGCCACCGGGCTGAAACTGGCCGTGTGGACGAGACGACCAGTACCGAGGCGAGTCAACTGGATGATCACTGGTTGTGTCTGGATACGTTGATCGGTCTTACCGCGACGGTGGACGACCGCGGTATTGTCTTGAAATATGGCCCGAGATGCCACACCGGTAGCAGATAGGAGTAGGCCGAAGAAGGAGTTCGTCCTGAAAGAATTTGATGTCATGCTGCCGATAAAAGCCAGGGTCGTGCTGATCTGTAAACCGAGGTGCTCGCATAGGTATTCGCGGTCGAAGGTCGTTACGCTGCTCACGATGTCTAGAATAAACAATGCTTGCGAAATGTTGCCGCTACCATTTCTCGAAAGAGGCAGGGTGTGCTGCATAAACAGAAGAAAACTGAGGCTGTAATTGCACCTTGTAGGCGAGTTCACATGGAAAAAATGGGCGGTAGGACACTGGTGACGTGTGCCGGCAGCGGAAAGCGAGCCGGAGGAACTCTTCACGAATGATATGCCGGATAGTTGAAGTAAGGTCTGGAGGAACATGCTCGTTAATGCTGGCGACGGTTGTCACATTGGCAAGCCTTCCAAATGTAGGAGTTACTTGACAGGTCTTTAGTGCTTCGAATGTGCAGACGTGACGGAGGACAGCAGAGACAGTAGAGATATAATTTTTGGCGATGAGGAAGTTGTTGACATCAGCGATGATCTTTAAAAGATGCCCAACTTTGTCCTCAACGGACAAGTGCCACTATCCCCTTTGTAAAGAAGAGGAAGAAGAGAAGAGGAATATGAGATTGGTGACTGCCATGTTTGGACGATATTTATGGTCTGCGAAGAAGAAAGTGCCGCTATCCCCTTGGCAAAGAAGAGGAAGATGAGATGTACCTGAGTGTAGAAGAGGAGGAGTGGTGAAGAGGAAGTGTTTTCAGATTCTTATTACAGTTGGTAGTGTGCGCGGGTGTTTGTGTATCTTCTCTTGTGTTTGTGTTTGTTGCGCCACATTTCTGAATACGATGCAGCACCAACTAGCCCCTCAAGCCGTTATTTTGAATAATAACAGTTTTAGGCATGCTAAATGAATTTGGTCTACCACTGCCTGAAATGTGATCTGGCCTGTAACTGAAGCGGAAAGGGGATGAACATCGGAGACAAGGGTGGAACTACTGTGTGTTCGGTAATAATATAAGCAGGTTTCGTGACGATAGCATTGAAAAGACTGGAACGATAAGCGCCATCAAATAAATCTCTTCCCTTCGGCTGTCCGCGATAGCACTACACGCTTCAAAAAGGCAATTCCTAAAATGATGTCATGCGTAGAGTGGAGCAGAAAGACAGAATTGGGTTGGAAATATTGCATCATCCCAATACACTTGCGCAGTAGGTGACTAAGCCAGGTGGTACAGAGTACTGGACACAGCTTCACAAGCTACGCAGGCTGGAGCAACGTAAGCATACATGAAAGATAAAACAATATCAGGGAAAACTTTTATACATAGGTCATCTTTCATATCTGGTCTTCTGCAGAATCGAAATATTAGGCAAGCCTAAACTAGGAGCAAATTATTGCAATACTTAAATGTCACCGAACCTTTGGATGTATTGCATGTATTTGTATAGAAATACGTTAACCAGGAAAACCAAAACTAATTACTATCCTGTGTGCCTTACGATATGCTACCACCACTTTTCACTGTTTGAACAAGTAAGAAAATCAATTAGCTTGGTTTCTTGCCAAAACAGACAAGTAAGATTACTTATGTAGAGAGGTTTAGGACATAAAGCATATACTTAATAAATGAGCTGCTCATAACTACATAACCCAATACCCTGCAGGGACACTGTTGCCAATCAGGGCCAGGCTTCAGCATATTGCAGACTATCTGGTCCAGAGCATGGGACTAAGCGCCTTTTGGGGCCACATGCATATTGTTGTGCATTTGCTCAGCCAGCAAACTGGCTCTGCTCCCACGGAGTCTTTCTCATTCATGAACAAAACCACACTGTACATGCAGTCGTGTCGCGCTCACTTTTGTTTTCTGTGCAGAAAGTAAACAAAGGTTTAAAATTTTGCTTACACACCATTGAACTTCGATGTTGTATGCCCATCTTTAGCTTAAATCTGCCTTAATATAAATCTGCAGACAATTAGGGAAAGATTTCGCTCAATTTGTGCCATTGCATCAATAATCAGAGCAAAATTGACTTCAGACTAACTCAGAAACCCATTACACCACATCTGCTGCATCTCGACCCGACAGATATGCTTATGCGAGCTGAAAGTTTAGTGGTCGACAAAGCACATTTTTACATTCACAGCAGTTGGGTTCATCAGGGCATGCACCATGGTCATTAAAAAAAGAAATTGTAATCAGTACCATGCTGACATTCATTGAACCACACGTTTAAAGTAACAAACAAAAGCTGCTACTTAAATCGATTCACTCAGACTCTTGCTGCTGCAGGAGAGGTGCAAAATTGTATAACGGTCTTTCACTAACACTATATATACAATACAACCTTGCGAATAACCGATGTTGTCAGTTTACCAAATTTAAATGTCGCAATTGTTCACACTAATTAAAAAAAACAAAGTTACCGTAAGAACATAGGTTCCGTTTGGTTGTGTGGTTTAACATCTCAAAGCGACTCAGGTTATGAGAGACGTACGTCGCCTTAACGTGCACTGACATCGCACAGCACACGGGCACACGGGCCGCCGAGGCCGGGATTCGATCCTGAAAATTTGAAAACAGTAGTCGAGAGCCGTAACAACTGCGCCACCTGTGCTGCCGGCAATGACAAAGGATTAGGTAGCTCTTAACCCTAGTGAAATGTTGTGCAAGAGGTGCTACTAACTAGAAACAAATAGTGTAAAGTTGCGAACATGATGAACTGAGCGCGATATTCTGCTGAGTCCAGTCATACCTTTCCTATACGAACTGACGAAACGGTGTGATTCAGCACGCAGCACGTTGTGTTCGCCAAAGCGAGGCGTGTAGATAGAAATGATATGGCCTACAAAAGCATCAACAGCACGTCAGCCCGCGCAAGTCGAGTTGATTTGACAAATTTGACTAAGTATCGAAGCTTGTGATCAGAAGAGGCGGCACCTATACGCACGCCTTGTTTTGTTTTCGCTAGGTTCGCATTTCGATACAAGCGCCAAGTAATATTCTATAGAGCGTCCACATCTATAAAACGCACCCTACAATAAGATACCCAAAGATTTGATATAATTTAATTAGCAGCCATATTGGCAAGCTTACATTAGCATCCATGCATGATGCTAATGTAAGCTGAGTGATTTGACACCAGTCAAATCACTCAGAGCACCGCTAGCACTACTGCTCAGTCTGACAAAAAAAAAAAACGAGTGCGAGCTCAAATTCGGCGAAGCTGCCAAAATCCACCCGGAGAAACCATCAACGCACAAGCCCAGTAGTTGCGCGGCTGAAGTCAAGGCAGCACGCGAAGTGGTGCTAGTCATGTGTACAATTAGGCATACGTTTGGCAAGCATCCACTAACTGTAGGCGCATTCGATATAGGTGGAATTTCAGCTAGAGAAAGCGCAAAAAGAATGTTTACGTCTAGTACAATGGGCTATATTCTTTTGTACGCACCTGTACGTAGCTGCGCAAACAAAGCATTCGTGGGCAGCATGTAAAAGCCTTTCAATTCAACACGTGGAATAGGTGCAACCGACTTGAACTACAGAGAAGCTCGAACAAGATGCCGATTTTAGTAGGACAAGAAGAGTACTTACAGGTCGTTCAAAAGGCGATCCATAAGAATGCAGCGCACGTTGACTTGTCAAAAGCAAAGAAGGCGGGAATGCGTAATGCAACGCACGTTGACTGTCGGCGGCAAAAAATAGCAGGAATATTGTGGTGGCTTTGGTGGCTCTAGCAAGATGAGGGTTTGCTACAAAAAGACGCATGTACGTGTCTGCTGCAAAAGGACGCACCATTTAATTGGGCCAGCGAATATGACGGAACATTTCATCCTCTAATAATTTGTTTTGACCTCAAGCCCAATTCTACGCCAGTTCTACCAGTCAGCACCAAGTACACACTGACACAAGTGTCGGTATCGCCTCTGGCTTGAACTATCCAGCGATAAGTATCCAGCTGTGTGCAGTGCCACGTTTTAAGCTGCCGACTTCATGCCCACAGGAAAACTTGCGGCCAGGCTCCAACGGACCCGTTTGAGCATGTTGGCTTTGACCTTCTTTGGCCTTCCCCATGGTCCTCAAAAGGAAACCAATTTACTTTTTTGTGCGTGGCTTATTTAACTCCTTATTGTTAGGCGGCCGTGATACCATCAACTCATGCGTCTGAAGTATCTCATTTCCTACTTCGATTCTTCCTTTTTCAGCACAGCCTTCCTGCTCTTCTCATTAGTTACCGTGGACGCAAATTCACCAAACGAATGGTGCGGGAGAACGCACTATTTGCACGCTCAACACCATGCGGGCTATGTACGTCGTTGCAGATCATAAAAACTGGGATGGCGTCCTCTCGTTCATAACTCATTCATACAGCACTGCGCAACATACGGCAACTGGCTACAGCCCCTTTTTTCCTAATATGCTCGCTCGCCTCGCTGTGCCTCGACGCCATACTACTATTTTTCATTGATGAACCTTATCTTGGTACCACACTGCAAAGCCCAAAAGATTGCCAGCATTCCCGAGTTAGAATTTTGTCTTCGCAAGAGCGTTCTAATAACCGCTAAGACGCCCGACACACACAAGTTTCTTACGTTTCCTGTGGTATTGTGTAGTTTTCGACCCCTCTACGCAAGCGTGGACTGTCAAAAACTACTTTCCACTACACCGCACCGTTTGTTGTGTTGGAGTGCATAAGCGTTATGCATTACGTTATAGATCGTCCAACTGCACGTGGTCAACGGTCACGCCTGCTTCGGATGGCGCATGCAGCCCGCTTAATGTTTTTATCTAAAAGGTCCTATTTACCTCGCCCGACGGGCTTCGTATACGAGGAGGGAAATCTCAAGTGCCTTGTCACAACGCCGAAAGAAAACGATAACGGTCAGATGGATCGGCGGAGGAAAAAAGAAGAGCAAGGGCAGGAGGACGTTTGCTGGCTTCGTTGCGGTCATCCTTTTAAAGATTGGTCTGTAAATAAACCCCCCTGTGCCTACTAAGCACGCAACAATATGAAGCAACAAAGATTTTATTTTGTGAAAGCATGCTCAAGTGTTTAAAACCAGGACATTTTGATCAGCATTGTATAACTGACATTCGAAAACAGTTTGGTGCACATTGCTGTATGTGCAGAGAGGTTGGAAAAAGAGGACCTGTAATAATTTTGATATTGGGATACGTCATGGCTATACCCGAGGTGTAACAATGATGCGGTATAACGATGGTCCCTCCTGGGACCTCAAGGTGTACAAGTGACCAGTTTTCCCGCGTACTTTAACTTCTCTTTTAATAGCCATGTTCTTATCATTCATTTGGGTACTAAGAAATCAAGATCTCCGCAATGTTTGTAATCACTTTCTAAATCATCCACTCCTTTTATAACCTTCACCTTCTAGGCCGAAGCGGGTGTTCTGTATAGACCATTGACGCTACATGGCATTCTACTTAATACGAGGCCTTAAAGTTTATAGTAATAAAAATTTCCCAAGTTTGATTTTGCTTTCAATTGAGCGTAGATTACTAAAAAAGGTATCCAAGAAATTATACACAAATAATTATTTAGCAAATCTGATTTTCCTCGTATTTTCATTTTCGGCTTGGGGTTACCGAATTCTCTAGTTTGAGATGAGTATGAGGTCAGGTGACACGTTTTTTTTTTTTGTTTTAAGGGTATATTCATGAAAGCATAAACATTTCATACTCTAGAAGGCAAACCAAAGGATCAGAAATATGTATTTACATTGCAGTTTTTTTGGGACTCGTATTATCTCGCACTTGTCCCGTCGATATTGTTGTTACACAGCCTGAGACCTTTGATTATACAGTTTTACAGAAAATATTCAATATAAAACATATTTACTGAGCATACGCAAATTTCATGCAGTGATCCTACCGACAAGTTTGATCAGGACTTTGCCATGTTCGTATCCTGTATTATAGTCAATTGCAAAGGAATGATGTTAGGTCCTAATTAAACATTGTGAATTAGCTATTTTTGTATGAAACGAGCAACTTATGTTTCACTTTTGGCCTGTATTGGTAAATTGTATAAGCTGAATAAAATTTATCGTTACTAATTGCGGTTAATATTACCTTACCAATTATTTGTGAATATCTGCCTCTTATCCTAAAGAAATCATATATGTCCTTGGGAAGTTTCACAGCACAATTTGAAAACACTAATTGGCTGCCTTAATTAGTTCATTTTGATTGGCATTTGAACCTGTGACGAAAATACCATGTCTTACGCCTTATAATAGCTCCGAACATGTAGAAAAAACTCAAATGCTAAAACTTTCAAACACCATGCAAAACTCCTGTTAAAAGAAGTAGACAAAATATTTTAAATAGTATGCTATAATGTTTACTGATTACCTGCACACTTTTCTCGTAATGAAGACAGCAAGACCTTTAGATTTTCCAGATTTCCTTGTTTGCTGAAATATTCTGCAGAACTCGCAAGTCATTGATGCAAGACTGCAACGTCTTTCAGACGAAAATATTCTGAGTGCCATTCTTGAGCGAAGTCAAATGCTTGGGGTACAGCCGGCATCTGAGCCCACTACCCCTGTTTCAGCACACTGCAGCCACCTTTCTTCGGTACTGGAACTCGTGTCCAGGCGCGGAGTGATAACGCGGCTTATGTTGCTTGAATCGACTACTACTGCTTTAAACCAATCTTTTCAAACAAAATATAAAAGACTGCTCCTTTGTCAGCAGCGAATCGAGATTACAAAATGCTGTTTCGCCTCATGCGGGATAATCATTGCGCACTGTGAAAACTTCCTTAAGATGTATTGTTTATATTTGTTGTGAACAATGACGCTCGTTTGCTTTACAGAAAAGAAAAAAACAAATATGCCTTCTTTCGATTCAGGTGCCAAGATCTCGTGGCGCTGTAATGCCGATATAGGGAAGGAGCACAGGGCTAGCTGTCTGTGCAGAGCATTGTTTATACAACTTCTGGAATAATTTGACTTTGAAAGCTGCGACAAAGCTTTGTGTTTTCAGCAAAAAGACATCTTATTTTTTTCCCTACAGGAGAACCTAAAGACAACATAAATCATCACTAGAAACACATATTCGCAAATGTAACTCTTTTGCTGCAAAATTGTAACAAATACTTTGATATTGATGCACAGATAACATATATTTTAGTTCATTCTCAGGGAAACGAGGCGTCTGGATTCTCTAAAAAGCTCCCTCACCACTTCACGCTGCACAACGCTATATTACCTCCTGCCCATTCCGCCGCAAAAACATTGAAAGTATACATACAACGTTTAGATCTTACGATCTAGAGACAATGCCGGGCGTTCTTCATTTGAGTAAGAATGTTACGGTCGAAGTGGGCAGGCAAAGTTTGAGATACAAATACTGGATATATTGCGCGTTTTATGAAAACTCAAGGAGTGGAGAACGACCGCGCGTTAAGCTCTGAATCAGTAAAGAACAAAATGAAGCATCTTTTTCGAAGCATATTTTACAATTTGCCATTTTTGAAGAAAGCGCGCACACAAAACCTAATAATTGTTTGGCTTCATTATTGCCATTCGCAAGAAGTATGATTTATTTAAACTTGTACTTACTTTATTTCTTTTTCGGATAAAGCGATATATTGAAATGCTCACTTGCCTTTGGTGACAGAAACAAGTTTCAACATTTAAAAAAGCTTGCATTGTTCCGCTGCAGTGCATGTTTTTTCCGCTTTGTTAGGGTAGAAAACACGTCTAAATTTTAAGTTGTAAACACATTCTTCCAGTCGATGGCTGTGGGCATTGTTTGTTTTTTTTTTCAGGTGGCATCTTATAGCGATAAACAGGGTGGGGAAATTATGATGAATAATAGCAATGTGTTTCGTATCTTCGAAAATAAACCGGAGTAGCACGAAAATAATCGTAAGCGGCCGCAGCAGAGCTGAAATTGAGACTAGGTTCAAATTTTGCCGGAATAGTGTTGATCTACGGTATATACAAAGAGCAGTAAGCAACATGTTTAGGCTTGTCCACAAGCAGCAGTGGATTCGTAATATTGTTCGCTTGTGCATGTTGTCAATTTTCGTGGCACTTGTGCTCTTCAAAATGCCTGCCGAAGCCACAGGGGCGTCAAATAAGGTCAGCGCCAAAGGCAGAATCCTCAATATCACTAAGGTAAGCCATTCCTCCGAACCTTTACTGATCATTTATAGGAATGTAGTTCATTTTCTGACCTATAAAAAGGATTAGTCATCTGATTGAATAATACTATTATCAGAGTCTATACACATTTGAAGAAAAGTTTTCATTGCGATGGCTCATAGCTTGCCAACACAGACACTGCCCGGGAGAACGGGGTGGTGGTTGGTTGCAGCGCAGCTTTTCAGCCGCCAAAGATGTTAGATGTTTAGGAACACAGTCTACGAATGTGCGAGTAGTACGTTTTACGAACCGTATCAAATATCAATTGTGCACCTTTGTATCGAATCGAACATAAATAGTGTTGTACTGTGATAGTCATCGCCATCGACATGCACCTGTGCGTTGTGCGACGAAGACAAAGAAGAAGTACGCTGGGCTCGCCGTTGCAAGGTCCTGTCCTCACAGCTCTCCATCTGAGCGTCAATAAACGCCCTATTACAATTGGTGGAGGTGCCGGAAACGATCCCACCCAAACTGGAACTGCGAAGCCGTACACTACCCTCTACGACCGCCATGCAAGACACTTCGACGCTGCCGGCCGTTCCACCAACGATCATGTGTGCTGGCGTCGTGCGCCAGCGTGACCCTTGCCTGTTCAGCGGCACGGCCGATCAAGACGTCGACGACTGGCTGTCATCCTATGAAAGAGTAAGCACCTACAACAAGTGGGATGACTCATACAAGCTCAGTAACGTCATATTCTATCTGACGGACGTGGCGAACCTCTGGTTTCGCAACCATGAGGCTGACCTGTCATCTTGGTCGACATTTAAAAAGAATTTCGCGGAAGTGTTCGGCCGCCCGGCAGTGCGTAAGCTTCGTGCCGAACAACGTTTACACGATCGTGTTCAGCGCGCTGATGAGACCTTTACCAGCTACATAGAAGACGTCGTTGATCTCTGCAAACGAGTCGACCCGGCCATGCCGGAAGCAAACAAAATCCGCTACATCCTCGAGGGCATTTCTGAGGACGCCTTCCAGATGCTGGTAGCGAAAGATCCCACCAGCGTTAGTGAACTCGTGAAGCTTTGCCAAAGCTACGACGAGCTCCGCAAGCGGCGCGCTTCTAGGCGCCGCTCCAGTGTGTGCGACGAAGGCGTATCCGCATTAGCCCTGGGTGGTTCGCCAACTTCTGAAGGGAGCCCGCTGAATCAAAAGATCAAAGATTTTATTCGTGAAGAGGTCGCACGTCAAATCTCACTCCTTCCCCATTTTCAAGACTCGGGCCGCCTCGTTCCTGAACTGGCTCCATCTTTGGCCCCTGCTATACGCCGTGTCGTGCAAGAACGCGTCGCTGATGCCTTGCCGTCCAACCCCGTGGTGCCGCCTGTGACGGCACCTCTTACGTATGCCCAAGTAACGGCTAGGCCACCACCTTCGCCCACGTCTGGCTCCTATGTGCAGGTCCCTGCCTACCGTTCACCGCCGCATGCTGAGCCTTCGTTTCAAGCCCCACCCTCAAGGTTCCGCCCACATCCTATGAAACCTTGGCGTACTACGGACAACCTTCCGATTTGCTATGCCTGCGGTCGGCCGGGCCATGTTGCGCGCCTTTGTCGCCAGCGCCTCCAACCTTCACAGCCTGACATTCGATTTTACCCGTACGATACCGACTCACGCTCGCAAATGATTCCGCCCGGTTCTCAATTTGTCCCACAAGATCGCCAAACCTATACCACTCGTCGATCACATTCTCCTCGGCGCCGATCGCTTTCTCCAATGCTGCGACGTTCTACCAGCATCGTTGAGGGAAACTAACAGTCGCAGTTCCGGGGGCAAGAACTGCGCTTGTTTCGAATTCCTCAAGTCCTCCATGCCGTCCCGCTAATGTTATCAAAGTTTCTGTAGAAGATGCCACAGTTCTCGCTCTCGTCGATACCGGTGCAGCCGTCTCCGTCATCAGTGAAGCGCTCTGCCGTCGAATTCGCAAAGTGACCACTCCGATTTCCGACTTTTCGCTCCGCACCGCCTCATCACAGCACATTCACCCCTCCGCATCTTGCACAGCCCGTGTGCTCATTCAAGACGTCTTGTACCCCATCGAGTTTATTGTTCTGCCGAACTGCTCGCATGATATCATCCTCGGATACGATTTTCTATCGACTCATCAAGCCGTTATTGACTGTGCTCGTGCACAAATTGCCTTCGCCCCCCTCTGTGATGCCCCCTTCTGTGATACCCCTCCCCGCACTGCAAAACTTCTCGTCGCCCATGACACCGACATTCCTCCGTTCTCTGCTGCCCTCGTACCACTGTCTTGTGAGTGGGTAACTCCTTTGACTGCGATTTTTACACCTTCCGAAGCCACCTCCCGTCATCCCTGCCTCCTTTTTCCGTTCGCAGTTCTCGAAATTCAAGACGGCAAGAGTGCACTTTACGCCTCGAACCCATTTTCTTGCCCAGCAGTCCTGCTCCGTGGCGAATGCATTGGACGTCTTGAAGAGCTTGATCCCAGTCATATCATCACTCTTGCTGACTCAACCCCCTCCTTCGACGTTAGTCTGTGCTCTTGCGATGTTGCGGCCGCTTCGACGCCCTCCGACGTTTTCCAACATGCTATTGATGCTGATCTTCCACTTGCGCAACGTGATCAACTTGTCGCCCTCTTGCAGAACTTCGCTTCTTCATTCGACTTTCCTCAAACTCACTTGGGCCGCACGTCTGTCGTAGAGCACACCATCGACACCGGTAAAACTGCACCTTTGCGCCAGCGCCCCTATCGCGTGTCGGCTTCGGAGCGCCAAGTAATTGCTGATCATGTGGACGACATGCTCCGTCGGGGTGTCATTCGGCCATCCCACAGTCCCTGGGCGTCTCCAGTTGTGTTGGTACCAAAGAAAGATGGCTCCTTCCGGTTTTGTGTCGACTACCGCCGGCTCAACAAGATCACGCGCAAGGACGTCTATCCTCTGCCACGCATCGATGACGCACTAGACTGCTTGCAGGGCGCCGAGTTTTTCTCCTCGTTGGATTTACGATCTGGCTACTGGCAGGTGCCAATGGCTGACGCTGACCGCTCTAAAACTGCCTTCATCACACCAGATGGATTATATGAATTCAACGTCATGCCCTTTGGGCTTTGCAACGCCCCGGCCACATTTGAACGCCTCATGGACACTGTGCTTCGTGGATTCAAGTGGCGAACCTGTCTTTGCTATCTCGATGATATCGTAGTCTTTTCTACCGATTTTCAATCCCACCTGCTCCGACTGAAGGACGTTCTCACTTGTCTCGCTACCGCCGGCCTCCAACTGAATCTGAAGAAGTGCCGCTTTGCTGCTCGCCGACTAACAACTCTAGGTCATGTCGTTTCTAAGGATGGCATTCTTCCCGATCCCACCAAACTTCGTGCAGTTGCCGAATTCCCACGCCCAAAATCACTGAAGCAGCTACGAAGTTTCATTGGCCTATGCTCCTACTTTCGCCGCTTCATCTGAAATTTCGCCTCTATTATTGCTCCTCTCACCCAGCTCCTCTCCGGCAGCTCCGACCTCTGCGCATGGACACCTGCTTGTGATGACGCCTTCAACACTTTACGCCGTCTTTTAGTTTCGCCTCCCATCCTCCGCCACTTCGACCCGAATGCGCCAACTGAGATTCACACTGACGCTAGCGGTATTGGGATAGGCGCCGTTCTCACCCAACGCAAACCTGGTATCCGAGACTATGTGGTGGCGTACGCAAGCCGCACCTTGACCAAGGCAGAGTCCAGTTATTCTGTTACGGAAAGAGAATGCTTGGCCATTATTTGGGCCATCGGCAAATTCCGTCCGTATGTCTATGGCCGACCATTTTATGTGGTCACTGATCATCACGCTCTGTGCTGGCTGGCGTCCCTCAAGGACCCGTCCGGCCGCCTTGCTCGCTGGGCTCTTCGCCTCCAAGAGTATGACATTCGTGTCATATATCGCTCAGGCCTCAAGCATACTGACGCGGACGCTCTTTCGCGCTCACCGCTGCCTCCCTCTTCGTTGCCTGATGAGATCTGCGCCTACGATTTGTCTTCGCTTGCCACTATTGACATGGCCACGGAACAGCGGCGCGACCCGTGGATATCTACACTTCTGGACTTTCTTTCAAGTCACTCTCCAGGTCGTCTGTCTCGGGCGCTTGCCCGCCAAGCTCACCATTTTTCAATTCGTGACGGGCTGCTCTATCGCCGCAATTATCTTCACGACGGAAGGAAGTGGCTTTTAGTCATCCCCCGTCATCTCCGCGCCGAAATTTGTGCTGCTTTCCATACTGATCCCCAGTGCGCCCACGGCGGAGTGTTGAAAACCTACACGCGCTTGCGTCTACGCTTCTTCTGGCGTGGAATGTACCGCTTTGTCCGCCATTTTGTCCGCTCCTGCCAGTCTTGCCAACGCCGAAAAACTCCTCTCAAGTCCTCTGCTTCGTTGCAGCCGTTGCCCTGTCCTGCCCGTCCGTTTGATCGTGTCGGCATAGATCTATACGGTCCCCTTCCTACAACTTCAGCTGGCAACCGCTGGATTATCGTGGCAGTGGATCATCTAACCCGCTACACTGAGACATCATCATTGCCCTCTGCTTCCGCACGCGACGTGGCTGCCTTTATTCTGAAAAACCTGGTTCTTCGCCATGGTGCCCCTCGCGAACTGCTCAGTGACCGCGGACGCGTTTTCTTATCAGACGCTATTGAGGCTCTCCTGAAAGAATGCCGCATCATACACCGCACCGCTACCTCGTACCACCCTCAGACGAATGGACTGACAGAACGTTTTAACCGCACTCTCGGTGACATGCTGGCTATGTACGTGAACACCGACCATTCCAATTGGGACCAAGTTCTACCGTTTGTTACTTACGCACATAACACCGCGACACAGGCCACTACTGGATTCTCTCCATTCTTTCTCCTTTACGGGCGCGAGCCACCCTGTACTATGGACACACTTTTTCGCTACCGCCCTGATGTTTCCGAATCTTCCCCGCTATCCGATGCCGTCACGTACGCAGAAGATTGCCGTCAGCTCGCCCGCTCTCTCACAACAGAAAATCAGTGGCAACAAAAATACCTCCGTGATACCGGCGAAGCTTCGTCATATCTCCCGGACACACTGGTGTGGCTCTGGGTGCCCTCCACAACCCCTGGCCTTTCAAAGAAGTTTCTTGCTCGCTACCACGGGCCATATAGGGTCCTCCAGCAAACATCTGCAGTCAACTACGTAGTTGAGCCCGTCACGCCCTCTGCGGACTTGCGTCGCCGTGGTCGTGAAACAATTCACATGAACCGATTGAAGCCATTCTATGACCCCGCTGTGCTTTCCGCGTCATAAGTCGCCAGGATGGCTCCTTTTTTTTACCCGGGGGGAAAATGTACTGTGATAGTCATCGCCATCGACATGCACCTGTGCGTTGTGCGACGAAGACAAAGAAGTACACTGGGCTCGCCGTTGCAAGGTCCTGTCCTCACCAGCTCTCCATCTGAGCGTCAATAAACGCCCTATTACAGTGTGGCTATAAACTAAATGGAATATGATTCGAATAGTGAAAGCACCAAATCTTCCATGAATTAAATATGCGCAGTTATGTTCATACTATTTCTGCGTTGATTACGAAACACGAAGAACCATTTAGCAGTAAATTTTATTCTAAACTTTGTTTGATATATAGCTCACAACAATACACAGCTATATTAACATGGACCAAAGTTGAGATCAAGTCAAAATATTCAGAACAAAACATGCGCGTGGTCAAAATTAGTAATCAGAAGAAATTAGTGCTCAGTAAAGTATATTGCCACCTGGTGTCCCCATGTTCTTGCTTCCCCTGGAAGAAGAGGACACTGAAGTTGACTCTCGCGTGCTGTGCGCCGAACTTTTGCCTGCTGGTACAGCTTTGTCCCGTCGTTTTAGTCAAGTCTAGCCCTGTTGTCCGTGACATATTTTGGTGTCGGTGCAAGGTATCGATCCCAGTATATTGCCGCGAAAGCTTCAAACAGTATTTGTTGTTTTTTAACAGCCGCCGGCATACAGGCTTATCATTCTGATTCTGGACCGCGTATCAGTTCCGTAATCTTTGTTAATGCTCGATGTCGCAAGTCACACCTTTATCAGTTTTGTTGTAGTGAAAGATGCACCGAGATCTGTCTCGAAGGTTCCGGCCACTCGGGTGTCTTTCCAAAACGTTCCAGCCCGTGCTGGTAGCTGTTTGCGACGTTACCTAGTTTGTTCTGTGCAGCCTTTAAATTGAGCGTTGCCGAGTGTGGCGGGCATTCTTTGAGCACGTTTGTTTCTATCGCCGCCGCCGAGTTGCTTAGTTCTTTTGCGGGCGCAAGTCAGCCCAAATAAAGAGTTTCTTTAGTGCAATCATCGACCCCTTCATTTGTGTCGTCCCTCGTCACCACTACGTGACATCTGGTGGAGGTGCTGCCTTTGATCCTTCAAGCGAAGACCCAAGCCGTGTTCCTGACGCCCTGGAAGACAAGCCTACAGGTCACCGAGCTAGCCGCCGACTTCAAGGCCTACAACCCGAACACGGTCTGCTGCCTGACTCCATTCGATCTCGGAAGGCATCGACGCTGACAATAGCCCAGCCTACAGCACCGGTTGTTTTCGTCCAACCCCGTGAACCCCCTGCTTCCATGGACGATGGGATGAAGATGCGGGTGACTGGATGGACCTTTTCGACCGTGTGGCAGAATTCAACGGTTGGAACGACGCTGCGAAACTCAGGCAGGTCTACTTTGTTCTTCAAGGACATGCCCGAGTTTGATTTGAAAATCACGAGACTTCTTTCAAGGATTGGGAGATATTCAAAGCACAGTTCTTGATGGCCTTTACAAGTTCTGTCAGAAAAGAAAGAGCTCAGGCCCTCCTCCAAGCAAGAATTCAACTACCAAACGAGCCCGTCCTGGCCTACGTAGAGGAGATGAAACGCCTGTTTCGCCGCGCCGACCCTAACATGACCGAAGATGACAGAGTGAAATTCTTAATGCGAGGCGTTAAAGAGTCGCTTTTTGCGGGGCTTGTCCGGAACCCGCCGAAAACTGTGGAAGAATTTGAGAGTGAAGCATCTGCCATCGAGAAGACGTTGGATACCCGGATGCGCCACTACCAGCGACCACTTCAACCAAACTACTCATGCCACTACCCCAGCACGTCTGCAGGCGGAGAGAGCCTTCGGGACCTAATCCGGGAGATCGTGCGAGAGGAGCTCCGCCGAATGCTGCCATCATCGCAACAACTCCAGGTGGCGACGCTCGCGGACGTCGTCCGTGAAGAAGTTCAGCAGGCGCTGGGCGTTCCTGAAGCGACGGCTGCGACTGTTCCAGCACAAGAAGCAACAGCGATGAACTACGCTGGTGCATTACGTCGCCCTCCGCCCCGACGTGATGACTTTCCCAGCCCTCGCCGCTACCCTCCTGTTCCTGAAAACCGCCCCTTGGCCCCCGCCCGCCAAGCCTACCAACGGCCCCCAAACCCCAGGAAGTGCGACGCCTGGAGGACTGCAAACAACCGGCCATTATGCTTCCACTGCGGTGAGGCCGGCCACATTCTGCGGCACAGCCCGTACCGACGAATCGGTCTCCGCGGATTTGCAGTCGACGCTCCACGACCACGCGCAGGTGAACGACCTCTAGAAATCGACAACTATCTGCGTAGCGGTGAGATTGGGCCACCAAGCCGTCGATTCAGGTCTCCATCGCCGTACAGGGCCCGCTTTGCGTCGCCAGGACGTAACTATGATGGTAGTGTGCGCGGAAGGTCCCCAAGCCCCCGTAGGGAAAACTAAAGGCAGCAACCTTTGGAGGTGAGGTTGCTCAACGGCGAAAAGACGAAGATCCTCCGCCGCCGACGACCAATAACGACGACGCAACCATTTCATCGCCGCTCCACACGACGACATCGACGACAACACGACCAGAGTGCAAGCCGACACCGCCGCCCAGCGAAGTAACAACGGTATGCCCCGGCCATGACCTGAAGAAACGACGAAGCCGAGATCGGACACCGAGGCCCCCGTGCAATGCAAGGACACGAACAAGTGACCTTGAAGTTGATATCGACGGTCGCAAAGTCACTGCCCTAGTAGACAGCGGAGCTGACTATTCAGTCACTAGTGGACTGTTGGCCTCTCAGCCCAGGAAAGTTACCGACGCTTGTGATGGAACGTAAGCATCACAACGGCGACGCGCACGCCCAGATATTGTACATGCACGAATGAAGCCATATTACGCGCGTTAAAGCATCTGTGGTATTTAAACTTTGCAGTGTTTATGTTTAAGTTTCTTTGTTTTGGAGCATCGAGGCGATGTTTTTTTAAGGGAGGAGTAATGCCGCGAAAGCTTCAAACAGTATTTGTTGTTTTTTAACAGCCGCCGGCATACAGGCTTATCACTCTGATTCTGGACCGCGTATCAGTTCTGTAATCTTTGTTAATGCTCGATGTCGCAAGTCACACCTTTATGAGTTTTGTTGTAGCGAAAGATGCACCGAGATCTGTCTCGAAGGTTCCGGCCACTCGGGTGTCTTTCCACAACGTTCCAGCCCGTGCTGGTAGCTGTTTGCGACGTTATCTAGATTGTTCTGTGCAGCCTTTAATTTGAGCGTTGCCGAGTGTGGCGGGCATTCTTTGTTCGACGATCGACGAGCACGTTTGTTTCTATCGCCGTCGCCGAGTTGCTTAGTTCTTTTGCGGGCGCAAGTCAGCCCAAATAAAGAGTTTCTTTAGTGCAATCATCGACCCCTTCATTTGTGTCGTCGACCTCGTCACCACTACGTGACAATATGTCCCGCACTCCTCCACATACCCAGGATTCAGGTCCTGTGCCAATCGACACTCCTGTTCACCACGCTAGCCGGAGGAACCTAGGCCTACCACCTGAGCACGAGCCGTTGGAATTCACCACCGCAGCCGCCCCTCAACCTGTCATGCAAACTCCAACGTATTACACTCTACGGAGCCCCCGAGTGCCTAAGGCTTTCTACGGCTGTCAGACGGAAGACGTCGAAGACTGGCTCGCCCAGTTTGAACGGGTCGCCGCATTTAATCAGTGGGACGACGCCGCAAAGCTTAGGAACGTCTTCTTTAGCCTGGAAGATGGCGCTCGTACTTGGTACGAGAATCGCGAAGGCGCCCTAACATCGTGACGCGAGCTCTGCCGCTGCATCCTGAACACCTACACCAGCCCGGATCGCCGAGAACGAGCGGAAAGGGCTTTACACTCTCGCATACAGATACCGAACAAGACCATAACCATGTACGTGGAGGACATGACTAGGCTGTTCCGACAATCTGACCCGGCCATGCTCGAAGAGAAAAAGGTGCGCCATCTCATGCACGTCGTTAAGGAACAACTGTTCGCTGCGCTCGTGCGCAACCCGCCGAGCACAGTTGCCGAGTTTCTTTCGGAAGCAATCACGATGGAAAGTATGCTCCAGCAGCGACGACCTACGACAGGCCGGTACTCGCCGCTTCGCTCACGGAGCCGCATTCGGCCTTCGGGGATAGTCCGGATCTTCTTCGCGACATCATCCGCTCCATTTTGCGTGAAGAGCTCCAGAAGCTTTTCAGTGCTCCCCAGCCGACGGTCGGCTCTGTCGCTAGTATTGTCCGAGAAGAACTCCAGCAAGCACTTCGGCCTTCGGTACCATCTGCTAACCCGCCATCCTTTTCCACCGACTCCTGTCGGCCAACGTATGCGGACATCTTGCGACATCCCCCAACTGATTTCCCACAATTACTGCCACCCGACCAAGGCTCACTGTTTTCAGCCCACCCCGAGCCGTACATCGACAACCGCCCACCACCCTAGCGAAATGCAGACCTGTGGCGTGCCCCGAATCGGCAGCGCCTGTGCTTCCACTGCGGAGAACCTGGTCACCTGTATCGACAGTGCCCATATCCACAACTGGGACTGAAGGGTTTCGCCATCGACATGCGCAGCCCTCCTTTAGGCCAACGACCCCGGGATATTGAGGACTACTTAACCCAGCAGCGCATGGCGCCAGCTTTTAGATGACAGTCACGATCTCCGTCTCCACGCCGACTATCCTCGCAGCCCAGCTCCTCCGGGAGGGCGCGGTGACGGTCGCCTAGTCCGAGACGGGAAAACTAAAGACAGCGACCTCAGGGGGCGAGGCCGCTTCAAATCGAAGCGACGAAGACCCCCCGACAACGCGACCTGTTAGCGACCGCGGCTTGACGGCTCCGACGACAGTTCGTACACGTGAAGATAGACTCTCGCTGAATATACCCATGCTCCTCGACGGCTATAAGTTTAGCGCATTGGAAGACACTGGTGCTGATTTTTCGATTTTAAGCGGGAAGCTAGCGGCGCTTCTAAAAAAAAGTGATGACTCCATGGTCTGGCACGCAGATTCGAACCGCTGGCGGACATGTCGTAACTCCGAGTAGTCAGTGCACGGCGAGAGTCCAAATTCGCAACTCCACGTTTGTTGTCAGCTGCCTTGCGATACCTGACTGCTCCCACGACTGTATCCTTGGTGTCGATTTTCTCCGGGAGTATGGGGCCATTATCAATCTCCGGAAGCGTACCGTGACCTTTTTGACCAAGAAAGCCGATGATCCTGACACCGCAGACCGCGAAAGCCGTGCCCCTCTTCGAATTTCTGCCGAGAGCGTTTCTATTCCGCAACGCTCTAGTGTTTTTGTGACTGTTAACTGCGATGAACTACATGACGGAACGGCGGTCACTGAGGACAACCAGTCCCTTTTGTTCACCCACGGCATCACCTCGGAGCGGAGGCTCATATATCTGCGTAACGGCCGATCTAAGCTCCTGGTGACTAACTTCACGAACGAACCCCACAATCTTTTCCGCGCTACCGCAATCGCATTCGCCGACGCCTTAGCGGACGTTTCTGAATGTTTTACGTTTGGAGAAGTTGAAAATGTGCGCCCATCCCTTGATCGTCTGGATATTAGCACACATCTCTCGGAAACACAGCAGCACGATCTGCGTTCTCTCCTTCTAAAATACAGTGCTTGTTTCGCGACGTCATCGAAAATTCGGCAAACGCCTCTTGTGAAGCACCGTATAATTACTCCCGACGATGCCCGCCATATACGCCAGCAGCCGTACCGCATCTCAACGACGGAACGTGAAGCGATTCAGACACAGGTTCAGGAGATGCTTCGTGATGGTGTCATCCAACCCTCCAGCAGTCCGTGGTCGTCCTCTGTCATGCTGGTGAAAAAAAAAGGATGGCACCATTCGCTTCTGTGTTGATTATCGAAAGTTGAACATCACTAAAAAAGGCGTCTACCCGCTGCTCCGTATCGACGATTCGCTCGACAAGCTTCGTCGCGCCCAGTAATTCTCTTCCATTGACTTAAAGAGCGGGTACTGGCAGATTGAGGTCGATGAGCGGGACCGCGAAAAAACAGATTTTTTCACCCCAGATGGATTGTATGAGTTGCGCCGGCTACTTTTCAGCGCATGATGGACACCGTTCTCGCCGGCCTCAAATGCCAAATCTGTTTAGTTTATGTTGACGAGGTTGTCGTCTTCTCTGAAACCTTTGGAGAACACCTCAAACGCCTTCGCGCAGTATTAAATGCCCTCCGGTCAGCTGACTTGACACTCAAGCCCGAGAAGTGCCACTTTGGCTACAAAGAGTTGAAGTTTCTCGGTCATCTTGTGAGTGCTGCAGGCGTTAGGCCAGACCACGACAAAACTGCCGCTGTCGCCAAATTTCCCGTTCCTGCCACAAAGAGGAGTTTAAAATGTTTCCTGGGTTTCTGTGCGTGCTACCGCCGCTTCATCGCCAACTCTTCCAAGATAGCCGCACCCCTGACCCGCCTCATGCGGGATGCTACACAATTCGTGTGGGCCGCCGAGCAACAGGAGGCTTTTGCGGAGCTGCGCAGACGACTGCAAACTACCCCTGTTCTGGCGCACTTTGATGAAGACGCTGCACAGAAGTCCACACCGACGCCAGCAACATCGGCCTTGGCGCTGTACTCGTTCAACACCAAGCTGGCGTGGAAAGGGTCATTGCGTATGCCAGCCGCACGCTCTCCCGCGCTGAAACAAATTATTCCACTACGGAAAAGGAATGCCTCGCGGTTGTGTGGGCAACTATGAAATTTAGGCCTTATCTCTATGGCCGTGCGTTTAAAGTCTTTACTGACCACCATTCTTTGTGCTGGCTGGCCAATCTCCGTTGCCCATCGGGGCGCCTAGCACAATGGAGCCTTCGCCTCCAAGAATTCGATTACTCCATTGTGTACAAATCTGGTCAGAAGCACGAAGATGCTGACGCGCTCTCCCGGGCACCCGTCGAATTTTTCGATAACGTCCCGGATGACAGAGGTTTTCTTGGACTAGTGAATGCCTCAGACATAATGACCCGACAGCGAGCTGACCCAGAACTTCGACCTGTCATTGACCACCTGGAGGGTCGCGCTGCTGACGTCCCCCGCCAGTTTGGAAGGCACCTGTCTGCATTCTGTATTCGGAATGGCGTTTTATTCAAGAAAAACTCCAGCAGTGTTGATCGAGCGCACCTCCTTGTCGTGCCGGCCGACCTTCGTGACGATATCCCTTTTTGTTTGCCACGATGAGCCCACCTCCGGCCACTTGGACTTTGCACGCACACTCGCTCGAGTTTGTCAAACCTATTATTGGCCTAAACTTTCTGACGCCGTCCATCGCTACGTCAGAGGCTGCCGCGAGTGTCAACGTCGAAAGGTGCCTCCTCTCAAGCCCGCGGGTTTGCTCCAACCTATTATTCCACCTCGGACGCCGTTTGACCAAGTCGGCATCGACCAACTGGGCCGATTTCTGCTGTCATCGATGGGTAACAAATGGATTATAGTTGCGACCTACTATCTCACACGTTATGCGGAAACCAAGGCAGTGCAGCGGGGCACATCAATTGAGATAGCTCAATTCTTTATGCAGAAAATCGTGTTGCGTCATGGCGCACCATCCCTAGTGGTAACCGATCGAGGCACCGCGTTTACGGCACAGCTCATGCACGACATGTTCGAGCTTAGTCATACCAGCCACCGAAAAACTACTGCATATCACCCGCAGACGAATGGCCTCACGGAGAGACTCAAAAAAACCATCGCCGACATGATCGCAATGTACATAGACTCGCAGCACAAAAACTGGGATGAAATTCTCCCCTACATCACGTATGCCTACAACACGGCCACCCAAGAGACGACGCTTTTTACACCATTTCGCCTAGTCTACGGACGTGACGTTCAGACGATGTTGGATGCCATGCTTCCGAGCTGCACAGATGATCATCCACCCATGCCAGACGACGAACAGATTGCTCAGCGCGCTGAGGAAGCACGTCAACTTGCCCGCATTCCCATTCAACAACAGCAGGGCACGGATGCACGCCGCTACAACTCCCGTCATCGACACTTCGCATACCATCCTGCAGAGAAAGTTTGGGTGTGGAATCCGGTGCGTCGGCCCGGCTTGTGTGATAAACTGATTTCCCGTTACTTCGGACCTTACGAAGTTCTGCGCCGAGTCACGGAAGTGACTTACGAAGTTCTTCCAGTGGGTACTGTGCAGCCCTCGCGTCGGCAACCACGCTCCGAGGTCGTGCACGTTGTCCGCATGAAGCCCTATTTCACGCGGTAGTGCGCTATGCGCTTGTTTCGTTGTCGCGTTGGACACCTTACCCCGCCTCCGCTATCTATGCTGTCCATGTGTTGATCTTTCTTTTCGCTTAAATTGGCCATCGCTCGCACCCCGTCCCTTATTTCTTTTTTTAAGAGGGGAAGTAAAGCCTCCTGGTGTCCACATGTTCTTGCTGCGCCTGGAAGAAGAGGACACTGAAGTTGACTCTCGTGTGCTGTGCGCCGAACTTTTGCCTGCTAGTACAAATTCGTCCCGTCGTTTTAGTCAAGTCTAGCCCTGTTGTCCGTGACAATATTTGGCATGCAATAATAAAATTCCTAGATGCAGCTTGGCTAAATGTAAAGCCTAGTACTACTCGACCTCGGAACTAGAAATAGATTACTTTCGACATGGCATCAGTCGAGCGTCTTATAAACTGAGAAGAAAAGAGAGGACTTTCTCTCACTAGCCATCCAAAGTTCTTAAAATGCTTGACAAAATTAAGACATTGGTAGTGGAGCGAAATGACCCCGCAATTGTTGATACAAGATAAGATTAACCTGCGGTTATTACTAAAGCCCTTATTGACTGGCAGTGAAACGTGTGTTCACAGCATGAAGAAGATCATTCGCAAATATAAATTCGGTACTGTAAAAGGTGGAATAATAAACATAGTAAACAACCATTGAAGCAAAGCTCATTTAATAAGAAACGAAATGAGTATATACGTGGCAAGGTAAGGCCAAGAGATTAGTCCAAGATGACATTGCACACAGCACACAGAAACACAGCAGCGTCAACCGGGCACCAAACGACACTGCTCGAACGTCGTCTTCACCAAAACTCATGAGTTCCTTCTTCTTCCCTCCTTAAGCAGATTTTCCCGTTTTATTTCCTTTCCTCTACCCCTCTAATCATTTTTTTTATGCAAGTATACTTCAAACATTTTCTTTGCTACCCAATTCTTGGCGGATCCCCGTCTTTAGGTATGTGCCATAAGTTATTTGGACAACAACAACAACAGTGCATGCACCGCCTAATGTAACACTACCCCATCGGCTGAAAAGCACCGTTCCGGTGCCTACTAGCGTCCAAAACAGGGTATGTGTAGTACGGCTTGAGGCGTGCAACATGGGCCGTCTCGGTGCGTGGTGTAGAGGTAGGCGTTGCGGGGTGCAAGGGCGCAATTTCGTATTTCACTGGAGTCACTTGTAAAATTCGGTAGGGTCCTGTATAACGGGGCAAGTTTTTCCGAGAGGCCAACGCGGCGAGCGGGGGTCCACAGTAGCACGAGAGAGCCGCAAGAATATTGGTTGTTGCGATGACAGGAATCATAGCAACGTTTCTGAGAGTGCTGGGAAGCTGCGAGTCTGTTACGAGCAACAACGCGGGCAGCATCAGCTCGGGCTATGCCGTCACGAGCATATGAGCTGGCAGTGGCGATAGAAGGGAGCAGGCTATCAAAAGGAAGCAGAGGTTCACGGCCGTATAGAAGATAGAAGGGGAGTAGCCGGTAGCGTCGTGAAGCGACGAATTGTATGCAAATGTCACGAATGGCAGCGTTATGTCCCAGTCGCGGTGGTCATCAGAAACGTACATAGACAGCATGTCAGTTAATGTCCGGTTAAAATATTCAGCAAGCCCGTTCGTCTGGGGATGGTAGGCAGTCGTGAAAGAATCCCGAATGTTGGACAATCATAGAATATCGTCGACTATACGCACAAGAAAGCAACGGCCACGGTCGGTGAGCAGTTGGCGGGAAGCTCCATGGACGAGTATAACGTCGTTGATGTAAAAGCAGCGACATCAGTTGCACAACAGGTTGGTTTTGCTCGTGTGACCCCATAGCGTGCGGTGTAATCAGTGGCCAACGCAATCCATTTGTTCCGCCAAGCAGACAGTGGAAAAAACACTAGAATATCCGGACCCTATCGAGAAAATGGGCCTATGGGGAGTCCAACTGGTGAAACTGATGGCTTTTTACGGCGTTCACAGCGCGGTCACAAGCAACCACGTAGTGGCGGACGGCGGACTGCGGGATATAGGCCTGGCCAAATGAATCGACGGCGCACACTGTCGTATGTGCGAGAGACGCCTCGATGACCCACTCCGGGAACGTCTGAAGCTGTTCAAGGACGGCTGAGCGTCGACGCATTTTAGGAAACGTAGCGCAAAGAAGACAAGGACAAAAAAAGTAGGAAACACACACGAGCGCTTACTCACAACCGAATTTTTATTACAAAAGCTAACAGAATATATAGGGTACAAAAAAATTATGAAATACATGAAATAAAGGAGGTGAAATTGACAAAAATTGACAAAAATGTGCAAAAAAGGCAAGACTGCAAAGATACACAAAAAACACGTGAAAAAACTACTTGACTACTGATTCAAGGTATGTAATCTCTACTTTTGCTAAGTTAATGGATGCTTCGCTCACTTACCCCTCCTTTCATGATATAATATGCCTCTATAATTTCTCTTGTACGTTGATTGCGCGATGTGCCAAGAATGGTAGTTTTATCGAAAATGGGGCAAATTTTAGGCAAATTGTCTTTTGCTGTAGGGGTTAAAGAGTTTCTATGTTCGAAGAGCTGGACATTCAAACAACGGCCAGTCTGCCCTATGTAGTATTTTTCACAAGAAAGAGGAATTTTGTAAATTACCTGCGTTCTGCACTTTCCTACATAGATTTATTGTTAACATAGCAGCGATGCTCACTTTTCACCGCGTCTGCCTTTTTTCTTACCAAAGCATACACACCTGACAATTTCGTGAGGGCTGACATTGTGCCTACATCATACCGATTGGCGACATTCCGCAACCCATGTGAAAAACGGTGCACGTACGGCAGAACCACTGGTTTCCTTTTATTGCTGCAACACTTAGACTTTTTAGTGTCCTTTCCCTTCACCCAAAGCAGGAGTTTATCACATCTGCTACTGATTAACGGAAGCGGATAACCAGAATTACTCAATATATTGACTTGGTCTAGAAAACTTTTACAAATTCTATGCTGGCAGGATTTAATTAAAGCAGAGCCCAAACAAGACGAGACAATTGCATTTTTCACCACTTTGGAATGTCCGGAGCGAAAATGTAGTAAAGGCTTAGGTGATCTAGTGTGATAACCCCAACACACATGCTTATTCCCAAAATGAAGAGTAAGTCAAGAAATTGTAGAATATCATCATTGGGCAATTCAAAAGTGAAGTTCAAACCATGACCACTTTCTTTGGAAACCTTTAAAATATTAACAACAGAATGATTGAACCGATTAGAAGGGAGAAGGACTAAATAATCATCAATGTAACGAAAAATACTCAATGAAAGGCCATCTAGATTCTTTTGAATACCTTTGTCTATTTGGCCAAGAAAAACGTCTGAAAGAACCGGCGCTACACGCGAACCGATGCAAACGCCAGATTTTTGTAAGTATAAAGAACCCTTCCACCCAACAAAAGTTGACTTAAGGTAAAAAGAAACTAATTCTAAAAAAGATTCTACAGGAATGCCACAATCATTTATGAAGCGTGCTTCATTTTTAGAGTCAGAAATGCACGCCCTCACACTTTGCATAAGGGCGTTGTGGGGGATGTCATAATAAAGATTTTCTACGTCTATGCTGAAAGCCCGCAGCCCCTCCGTGTCGGATATCTGTAGATGCTGGACAATATTTTCTGAATTGTGTGACCGCCAGTGTTTGGCGTCGCGTGATTCCGTTCTCTCAACGGTAAGGTCCTGTGAGCAGCGTCACCTGGCGACAGATAGCGGAAATATTGTAAAAATTAATATGAGCACATTTAAAGCCTGCCGACCTCGTTGCTTCAGTGGTGCAATGGGTTAACATTACTTACCTGAGCACTTTGCGAATAAAATGTATGTTCGAATCCTGCGTTTGTAATTTTTTCACAAATTTGTTTTTTAAATTACAACATTAAAATAAGCTACTAATATCTTTCTGGAGGGGTGTTCCCCTTTAGGTTGCATCATATGGGATGTTTATAATTCGTAATAGCCACAAAGCCTACCGTGAACACAGCCGCGAGACAACAGAATGACAACGCTTACATTATTTAATAACTTTAAACATAATCATTTCCTGCCTTTAGTGAGTGTATGTTACCTTTAGGTTGCATTCAGACACACCTCTCAGTAACATTCGCCATTTAACCCGCTCAAAGGCAACCAGTGGCGAGAAAGAAGTTGCGGGACCCCACCGTTGAGAAGACAGAATTACGCTTCGGCGTCGGCGACTTGAAATTGTGCACGTGGTCCGCCTGAAGCCGTGCTTTTCACGTGACTGAGCGCTGTTTCGACGTCGCGTTTTGTAACCTTGGCGCTGCAAGTGAGACTTTGGCTTATTGTACAGTTCACCTCACCCTTATTGCTTTTTTCTCTTCTCACCTTGACATCGGGACGATGTTTTCTTTTCGCGGGAGGGAATTATGCCACGTGCCTAGCGCCGCGCGGCCGCCGTGCTTGGTGCCGATGACGACGAAGCGGTTTTTGGCTCGAAAGACGCGCTGATGCTTGACACTGTCACCGAAGCTAGAAGCAAACCAGACTCTCGTGTCTTACCTTCACAGTACCGTGTACCTTCATGGCTCCCTGTGGCTTGAAACGTGACAATATAGTTGGAGCTTAATGTGCATTGGAAGAATTGCGCGGCAACGTGACACAGCACCAACTGCCTTGGAAATATTTTTGAATATGTCTACAACATGCATGTCTCAGATTAGACTACTGCTAAATGTAACACCTAATATTTTATGTGACTCAACTATTTCTATATTCAGGCCTTCATTGGTGACAGGGTGGTCTAAATGAAATTATTATCTTCGTCTTTGATGGATTGACTTTTTTACCGTTTGACCCTGACTTGACGATAACTTTGCAAGGAGGTTTTGGCACTGCTGTCTTAACACATTTGCACCTGGACCGAGCATGACTATAGAACAGTAGGCGGCGTAAATGATAAATTTATTTTATGGGTCAATGTGTACAATACTGTTGATAAAGACATTAAATAACAGCGGTCCTAGTAGGCTTTTTTGTGAAACACTATTAGTGACTGCTAGAAAGTTCGATCAGTGATCTCCCAAGTTTTCCATTTGTTTTCTGTCACTTAAGTATGATTTCAAAAATTCCAGAGGTGCCACGTACTCTGTACCGAAATAGCTTTGTTATGAATATTCTGTGATTCAGAGTCAAAAGCTTTCGCGCAATCTACAAAAAGCCCAAGGGTAAAACATTTTTATCAAAATTATCCAATACAGTTTCTTTAAGTGATATGAGCGCTCTTTTGGCTGATTTTCAATGTTTAAAACCATGTAAATCATCACTAAAGACATTGTTTAGCACAAAATATTTATTGAGACGTGTGAACATTAGCCAGGCTTTTCGAAAATATGGGAGTAATGCTTATTGGCCTGCAATTAGTAGCGATGTTCTTATCACCACATTTGAAAATGGCCGAAACTCTTGAATATTTCATATATTTAGGAAAGACGCCAGATTCAAATATATGCACCAGCACTGGAAGCAGGGATTTCAATACGTACTTAACTGGTTTAATTTGTATATTATCGCAGTCTAAAGCAGCACTGTTACTTAAACTCATAAATGTTATGGACACTTCTGTTTCATCAGTGGGTTCCATAAAAAAAAACTGCTTGCCGGGCTGCAAACTGTATTTTCATCCTGTGTCCCAGGCTGTGCTGTTGCACCTATGCTGAAGAAATTATTATTGAAGTAATCTACAAGCGACTCACTGGCGAGTTCTTTACCGTTAAGGATGATCATATATGGGGCTGAGTTAAGTCGCTGCGGCCCAATACTTAGTTTTTTACTTTCAAAGCTAAATGAGGTTGATCTATATATATATACCTGCAAATAGGTGATGATAATACGTATGCTTTGCACGTCTAATCTCGGTATTGAGTTTATTTTGTGTCTTTTTTAATTCCTTCAAAGCCTCTGACGAAAGCGTGCTCAGGAATGAATGGTACAAGCGGTTTTTACGCCTTATCATTATCATGTGACATCGCTAGTTCCAGGATGTTTTTATTTTCTTAGAGCGTGTGCCTCTCTTGTTAGAGAAATGTTGTTCATATTGCTTCCAGTGTGAAGAAGAGAAGCAAGAAAGGCAGAAGACGACGAAGTTCCTGTTTCGCGCTCGCACCGTTCGTCCCTGGACTTCGCAAACACCGGGCTCTCTCTGTTACCGGCTCTGCAGCCTTCACACGCCTTTGCTACGTGACATTTGGTGGAGAAGTGCTGGGCAGATCTTTCATGTACCGGACGCCCCTTTCAAGCAGCGACTGCAGCCAAGGACGCACTCCCAGGGTAGAAATGCCTCTCCACCAGGGCAGCCGGCGACTACGTGGCCTACCTCCTGAATGCGGTCCACTTCTTGACCTTCGGTCCACAAGTACACAGACTATGAGCACAAAAGAAATCCCTGTCAATGTCCTGCTTCACCAGTGAAACCCAACTTGCTTTCATGGTCTTCCCCATGAAGATGACGAGGACTGGCTGGACCAGTTCAACCGGGTGGCCACATTTTAAGCCTGGGACGCGAAAGCAAAGATACGACATGTCTACTTTGCCCTGGAGGACTCGGCGAGGACCTAGTACGTCAACCATGAATCTCGCCTGCATACGGGGGATACGTTCAGAGCATAATTTCTTCAGGCATGCATTAGCACATTCCGTAAAGAAAAGGAAGAGATTCCACTTCAGAGTCGCATCCAGCATCCGAACGAAAGCGTGATAGTGTACGTGGAGGAGATGACGCTGTTGTTCCGCCGCTCAGATCCCAACATGTCGGAAGAGCCGAAATTGCGATTATTAATGTGAGGTGTGAAAGAACAGCTCTACGCTGGCCTGGGTCGCAGTCCGCCAGTGACCATATATGCTTTTGTTACGGAAGCTACTTCCATCGAGAGAGCGCTTGACATGCGGGTACGGCAGTACGAGCGCATGACCATATGGATGCTGTCCGCATGTGCTGAGAGGTCCACCGTGTCATCAAGAGACTCACTGCGTGAGACCATTCGAGCCATTGTGCGCTAAGAAATTAAAAAATGGCGAACCTCTTGCCTACGCCGGCGCAGCCGCAGGTTGCATCGGCCACCGATATCGTTCGCGAAGAAGTGCAACACGCTGTGGGTGCTGCGCCGCTTCTAGCAAGCCCTCCACAACCATCTACGATGAGTTACGCCGCCGTAGCAAGCCGTTTGCTGCCGCCTGCAACACCACATTACGAAGCGCCTGCGCCGGTCGCTCCCCAAAAGCCACTGCCACCTTCCCAGCCAACTTTCCTCCAGCGACACAGGCGCCGCCGAACTCACATCTGGCGAACCGCGGACTACCGGCCGCTGTGCTACCATTGTGGCGAAGCTGAGCATGTCTGGCGTCGCTGCCCGTACAAAGCGATTGGTCTTCGCGGGTTCCCCTTCGGTGCTCGCTGTCCGCAGCCGGGAGAGCGCCCACCGGAGATTGCCGACTACATTTCTAACCCAGACTCAGTTCAGCGCCATCGATCACCTTCGCCCCACCGCTACAATTCCTCCGAGCCGCCGGAACAGTCTAGAAACCCCGTAGGGGAAACTAAACGCAGCAGCCTCTGGAGATGGGCCTGCTCGACGACGAAATGTACAAGACCCTCCAATGACGCAAACCACTTCGCCGACGTCAAACAACTCAAAGATGACGACGACGATTACCGAGCCGCCCAAGTTAACGGCAAGCCGACAACCCGACAAACTGCTTAGCCCGACTCCTCTACGATACCGCAGCTCTTCGAAGCACCGGAGCCGATTCCGCAAACCTCGACATTACCGCAGTGAGGCGTCACCGCCAGCCGATTTAGCCCTTTCAGTTGATGGCATCGCCGTAACCGCCTTGGTGAATACTGGGACCAATTATTCCATACTCAGTGGATAATTCGCCGCGGCACTCAAGAATATTATGACAGCTTGGGATGGCCCTCAGACACGTACCGCTGGAGGACATTTGATTACACCTAGAGAAACGCGCACAGCGCGAGGCACAGCGGATTGCTCCAGAGACGTTATACTCGGTATGGACTTCCTGACGGAAAACGGCGCCATCATCGACCTGCAATCTCAGTCGGTTCAGTTTTCGACAGAGAATGCCCTCGAAGTTAACTGTGTTCTGCCGGCGCCGCTCCACATTCTCGACGAGCACTTGGCTGTTCCTCCCCGCTCCAGTGTAAGGGTGACCGTCGGTGCGCACACCCTCCGGGGAGTGAAGGGTATCGTCGAGACTAAACCACCTTAATTTCTCGACCGCGCCGTTGCTGTTGCTCAGGCTGTTGTCATCCTCGAAGATGGCAAAGTCTACTTAATTCTCACCAATTTCACTAACGAACACCGTTATCTCAATAATGGAACAACGGTCGCTTGTAATGATGCCATTGTCGAAACTAGGTGCGCGCACAGTTTAAATTGGGATTCTCGACCGGAACAAGACTAAGTCGCCGACCTAAAGTACGACACCAATCCGGCACTAACGCAGACGGAGCATGATATCATGAGGAACCTCCTCAATCGCTACAGAACTGTGTTCGCGTCGCTGCCACGCGTCGGTCGCACACACTATGTAAAACATCGTATTATTACGGACGATACAGTACAGCCGCTCCGACAGTCACCCTATCGTGTCTCGTCTAAAGAACGTGCCGCAATTACCACTCATGTTAAGGAAATGCTTGACCATAACGTCATTCGACCATCTCAGAGCCCCTGGGCGGCACCTGTCGTTCTTGTCAAGACGAAAGACGGCACATTACGGCTCTATGTTGACTACCGATGATTGAACAAGGTACCTAAAAAGGATGTTTACCACCTGCCCAGAATCGATGACGCTTTAGATCGCCTATGCAACACCAAGTATTTCTCTTCCATGAACCTCAAATCTGGGTACTGACAAATCGAGATAGACGAGAGGGACCGCGAGAAGACCGCATTTATCGCTCCAGATGGGCTGTACGTGTTTCAGGTTATGCCGTTCGGCCTTTGCTCATCGTCAGCGACTTTTCAAAGGCTTATGGACAGCGTCCTCGTGGACCTGAAATGGCAGACTTGTCTGGTATACCTGGATGATGTGATCGCCTTCGCCCAAAGTTTTTCAGAGCATATTCGTCCCCTCGATGTGGTACTGCAAGCTATAAAGTCCACCGGCCTTACATTACAGGCAGAAAAATGTCACTTTGCCTACGAAGAATTGAAATTTTTAGGCCACGTTGTCAACAAAGAAGAGGTCCTTCCTGACCCCGAGAAAACTGTTGTCATCGCAAATTTCCCACCGCCACGAGACCAGAAGGAACGTCGGCACTTTCTCGGGTTATGTGCGTACTACCGTCGCTTTGTGCCAAATATCTCCAAAATCGCTGCACCCCTTACGTATCTCACCAAGGTAGATATACAGTTCCAATGGGAAACACCACAGCAGCCGGCATTTCAGGACCTTCAACGCCGACAGAGGTACACACCGATGCGAGTAATTTTGATTTGGGCGCTATTCTAGTTCAGGTCCAAAAGGGTCAACAACGTGTACTGGCTTACGCAAGTCGTTCGTTGTCGAAGACCGAGGGCAATTATTCTGCAACTGAAAAAGAGTGCCTCACCATTGAATGGGCAATTATGAAGTTCAGACCAAGCCTGTAGGGGACACCTTTCAAAGTAGTGACAGATATCATCACGCACTTTGCTGGTTAGCCAGTATCAAGAATCCGTCACGGCGCCTTGCACGATGGGGTCTCTCCGCTTACAAGATTATGACATCGCAGTGACCTACACATGGTCGTAAACATTTGGACGCAGATTGTCTTACCCGGGCTCCCGTCAAGCCTGCCCCAACGGAGGCTGGCGAAGACGGCGCCTTCGTCAACGCAGTAAGCTCTGCAGACTTCGGCGTGCAACAACGCACCGATCCTGATCTTCAGGCAACAATTGATTATCTGCAAAGTGCTTGCGGCAGAGTTCCTGTAGCTTACCGGCGCGCTTTACCATCTCTCTGCCTACGCGACGACGTGCTGTTCAAAAAGAATTTTGCCTCGAACAGTCGACATAACTTGCTTGTCGTTCCTACGAATCTACGCAACGAAATTTTGCATGCCTGCCACGACGAATCAGCTTCCGTCCACCTTGGAATCACTGGAAAGCAAGCCAGAGTAACAGAAAAATACTTCTGGCCTCGTTTGGGACATGATGTTATTAATTATGTTCGCACTTTCCGTGACTGCCAGCGCCGAAATATTCCGCCTGTCAAGCCAGCCGGCTTCCTAAAACCCATAGAGCCTCCTTCACAGCCGTTCCAACAAATCGGGATGAATTTGCTAGGACCATTCCCCACCTCAAGCTCCGGTCAAAAGTGGGTATTAGTCGCCACCGACTACCTGACACGTTGCGCGGAGACAGCAGCTCTTCCGAATGGAACGCTATAAAAGTTGCAAAATTATTTGTACTGCAAATCGTCCTGCGCCCCGGTGCTCCCCGGGTTGTGATCACGGACCAAGGTGCTGCCTTTTCTGCTGAGCTTATGCAGCATATTCTTGACTTAAGTAACGCAAGTCACCGCAGGACTACTTCCTACCATCCCCAAACCAACGGATTAACCAAACGTTTAAACTGAACGCTTGCCGACATGCTTTCAATGTATGGGGACGTTAAGCACAAAACGTGGGATACAGTCTTAACTTGCGTAACGTTCGCGTACAATACAGCCATTCAAGAAACGACCAATATGACGCCATTTAGCCTTGTTTATGGCTGCCAAGTCACCCCCACACTCGACGCCATGCTGCCCCATGTCGACGACCACCCTAATGATGACGTTGCTTACTTTTTGCAACGTGCCGAAGATGCTCGCCAGCTTGCTAAGCTGCGCATCCGTGAGCAGCAGGTGCAGGATGCGCGACGCTACAACCTGTGGCACCGCGAGGTTGAATATCAGACGGGTGATCTTGTCTAGGTTTTGTCTCCAATTCGACGACGCGGACTTAGCGAAAAGCTCTTGCGTTGCTACTTCGATCCTTACCGAATTCTACGCCGCGTTGGAGCTCTGAACTGCGATGTTGCTCCTCACGAGGCCTCACGATCAAGTCGTTCCGCACGCCCAGAGATGGTCCACGTCGTTCGCCTCAAACCTTATCACGCGAGGATGTCCTCCCTGTGAGTCTGTGACTTGCCTCGAGCATCGGGTCGATGCTTCCTCACCGGGGGAGCTAATGCTTCCAGTGTGAAGAAGAGAAGGACAAAAGGCAGAACGACGAAGTTCCCGTTTCGCGCTCGCACCGTTTGTCCCCAGACTTCACCAACACCGGGCTCTCTGTGTTACCGGCTCCGCAGCGTTCAAACGCCTTTTTTGCTACGTGACAATATAAGCGCACAAATATTTCAATAAAGGCGGAATGCATCGAATGCGCATATTTTTAAAATCAAAGACAGTCATGCGCACTTATTTGGTTTTTAAATAACTCCCTTGCACAGCTGAGATACACTGGAATTGGAAAGAATCGAGCACTGTCATACTCTGTTTTTTTGTCTTGGAATAAAACGCAAACACGGGGCAGTGGTCGCTTACGTCACATGCAATATTACCGGAACGGTGGATGGTTGTTTCAATATTAGTGATAATAAGATCTAGCGCTGACGTACTTGTCAACGTGACGCGAGTGGCTGTAAAGATTATGTTGGTAAAACCAGCTGAGGATAGTCTAATAGTGAAATCGAAAGCTGCCTTACTGTTTTCTAAAATATCAATGTTAAAATCCCCAGAACATGTTGGTTTCATTATGGGTTCAGACACATATTCCAAAACTTCTTCGAAAAACTCAAGAAAGCACGACACGTTGCCACTGGGAGGGAGGTAAACAACAGAGAGCATTCCTTGCTTCGTGCCACCAACATTTCGTAGTCTGCAGTCACTTTACTATATTCAGGAAAATGTCGTAATTCTTAGACACAGCTGTATAGATTGCAGTACCACTACCTATAAGACGGTTGTGATCACTGATCTTGAGCCGGGCATCCTGAAGAGTGAAGTTGAATGGGCCTTAGCCAGCCTTGCTAAGAACAAAGCTAGCGCAATTGATAACATTCCAGCTGAGTTGCTTCAAAACCTCAACCATGACGCTGTTAACATTCTGCATACATTATGTCAGAAGATTTGGACAACCCTGCAGTGGCCACAGGATTGGAGGAGGTCAGTTTACATCCCCATTCCAAAGAAAGGCAGTGCCAAAGATTGTTCCAACTACCGCACGATCGAGCTTATTTCGCATGCTAGCAAGGTGATGTTGAAAATCCTCCAAGGTAGGCTGCAGCAGAATGTGGATCGGGAGCTTCCGGACGTGCAAGCTGGGTTTTGCAAGGGCAGAGAAACTAGAGACCAAGTTGCCAACCTTCGCTGGATCATGGAAAAAGCAAGAGAGTTCCAGAAACCCATCTACTTCTGCTTTATTGATTATGCGAAAGCGTTTGACTGCGTAGATCACAGCAGATTGTGGCAAGCTCTCCAAGAGATGGGAGTTCCAATTCACCTCATCTGCCTCCTCAGGACCCTGTATGAAGGGCAAGAGGCCACAGTCAGAACTGGGCATGGTCTTACTGATTGGTTTCCGATTGAGAAAGGAGTGAGGCAAGGCTGCATACTGTCTCCCTGCCTATTTAACCTATATGCAGAGTGCATCATGAGGAAGGCCGGTCTGGACGAGTCTTCAGCTGGAGTGAAGATTGCTGGAAAACGTATCAACAACCTTAGACATGCGGATGATACCACTTTAATGGCAGAAAGTGAAGAGGAACTCGGGAGACTTCTGATGCGCGTACAAGAAGAGAGTGAGAAGTTCGGGCTTAAACTGAACATTAAAAAGACAAAGATCATGGCGTCTTGCCCTATCAAGTCCTGGAGCATCAAGGGACAAGAAATGGAAGCTGTGACAGATTTTCTCTTCTTGGGCTCCAAAATTACCTCGGAAGGAGACTGCAGCCATGAAATTAGGAGACGCCTGCTTCTGGGAAAGAAAGCAATGTTTAGCCTTGACCGCATAGTAAAGAGCAGAGACATTAGTCTGCCAACCAAGGTCCGTATAACACGTGCTATGGTCTTTCCAGTTGTGATGTATGGATGCGAGAGTTGGACTGTGAAAAAGGCTGACCGCCGAAGAATTGACGCGTTTGAATTGTGGTGCTGGCGAAGACTCTTGAGAGCTCCTTGGACTGCCAGAAGATCAAATCAGTCAATATTTCAGACCATAAACCCTGACTGCTCATTGGAGGGTCAAATTCTAAAGTTAAAGCTCAGCTACTTTGGTCATCTGATGAGAAGAGAGCAGTCGCTGGAGAAAGATTTGATGTCGGGAAAGGTTGAGGGTCGCCGGAGAAGGGGTAGGCAGCGAACGCGATGGTTAGATGGCATCCTCGAGGTTTTGCAGATGAAGTTATGTGATGTTAGCAAGATAGTGAGAGACCGAAAAGCGTGGCGTGACATTGTCAATAGGGTCACGAAGAGTCGGACACGACTGAACGACTGAACTGAACTGAACTGACCTCTTTGATCTGTACGGTTAAGTAAAAAACCTCTGCACTCATGCATGTTAAGGGTATTACAGGCCTCGTAGTACCATGTTTCAGTCAACATAATTCTATTAAATTTAACAAGAGTTGTTGTCGGGCTAGTTGGCTTGAATTATGTAATGCCATGAAGGCTATGCGCAAAAAAGACAACACAAAAAACAGAGGCAACGACAGGACGAGCGCAAACTAACAACTAGTTTATTCAGAAGTTTAACCTCTAAATATAAAACATATAAGCGCATGCGCAGCGGAAAAAACCACAACATGCCTGATAAACGCGAACCACCGTCATACCCTACAAAACAGAATTCAACAAGGCAGACTCGCTTTTGTGTAAGGCGATAGACGAATCACTGACACAATTGTGCGTTTTGTTTATCAAAAACAACTCAAATATTTCGCGCGCCACTGCGTTGCTGCCACAACCAAGTATCTTAATCTCGTTTAGTTGCGGCCGGCACTTGCAATCTCGACAATGTTCGGTTAAGTTTGTAGTACATTCCTTATTCCCTAACGTGCGCACATGCTCCCCTGCTCGATCATTAACGCATCTCCCTGTTTGGCCAGTGTAGGCCTTTCCACATGTAAGTGGTATTTCATAAACAATGCCTTTAGCGCATTTTACATAGGGCTTACCATGCTTCTTTGTGCAAACGCCCGGCCTACTTCTCTCTTTCGCCGTGAGCGAGCAGAGTCGGCCTAGCTTAACAGGTGCAGAAAACACCACAGGCACACCAAACCTGTTGGCCACCTTCTTCAAGTTGTGTGCCACTTTATGCACGTAAGGTACAACTACTGGTTTTGTACCCTCCTTTGGGGCCCTTTTGCGCACTTTTCCTTTCATTTTCTGCAGGAGAGTTTCACTCACTGCCGTCAAGACCGTGCAGGGGTAGCCCGCATTGTCCAAACGGGACACTTGTGCCAAGAAACTATCGCCCATTTTGTGCGGACATGACCTCATGAGGGCAGACTCAAGACCCATAGCAGCAACACCTCTTTTGACCATCTTCGACTGTGCAGACCCGCACGGCATAAGATCTTTTGCAACTCTGGGATGATACATCCAACACAAATGCTTATCAGAAAGAAACATTTTCATGTCCAAAAACTGCAGACTGTTATGATCTGGTACCTCATGCGTAAAAGTTAGACCTCTATCGTGCAGTTTAAAAGCTTCTAAAATCTCATTCATCACATCAAGGTAGTCAATGTTATCTTGTTCTTATAGAAGAATTAAAAAGTCATCCACATATCTAAAAACTTTTAAAACCATAGTGCTGTCAAGGACATTTGTCAGGGTACGGTCAATAAAAGACAGAAAAATGTTACACAGTACCGGGGCAACACACGAACCTATACAAATATCGCGACGTTGCAGGTAGAACCCATTGTCAAATGTAATGAACGTGCTATTAAGATAAAATTCAAGTAGAGTTATAAAATTATCTACAGTCATCCCTGTTGCGTTTTGAAAGGGAACATCCCCGTTCTCTTCCACACAAAATCTAACAGCTTCAAGTAGTTCAGCAAGAGGTATGGAATAAAAGAGGTCCTGGACATCTACAGAAAACATGAATCCAACATTCTGGCTTTTCTCCAAATAGCCACTAACATCCTGTTAATTTCTAGTAGTAAATGGGTCAAACACATCCAGCTGCTGTAAATGTTTCTGCAGAAACAAGCTGACCTGGTTCTGCCATGAGCCTTTCTCGCTCACAACTGTCCTAAAGGGCACATCCACTTTATGTGTCTTTGCCAAGAAAAATACCTGCAACGAGTTGCCGACACATTTGTTTATACCTTTCGCTATCTGCACCAGACCTAAATCATTGCACAACTTCACAGCCTTACTCCTAACTCTAGTTACACTCCTTTTAACTGACCTAAAGTTTTTGCTGATTGCCTGGTCTACCTTTTCTTTAAACACACCTTCAGGTATAATGACCAATCCACCATCTTTATCAGCCTACAATAAACGCAAGTCGTTATCTCTAAAAAAAATAAGCTTTTCTTTCGTGGCCTGATTCTTCCTTGTTGACGGTATGTTGTGAATAGTCTTTCGCCTTATACAAAAGCGAGTCTGCCTTGTTGAATTCTGTTTTGCAGGGTATGACGGTGGTTCGCGTTTATCAGGCATGTTGTGGTTTTTTCCGCTGAGCATGCGCTTGTATGTTTTATATTTAGAGGTTAAACTTCTGAATAAACTAGTTGTTGGTTTGCGCTCGTCCTGTCGTTGCCTCTGTTTTTTGTGCTGTCTTTTTTGCGCAGAGCCTTAATGGCATTACATACTATTAAATTTAAAACTAAATTGGTTTAAAAAGCTACCAATGGCGTCATCCTTGTTTATTGCCGAGCGAGTGTTCATGTGTAGTACAGATGCACTCTGCAAAGAAGGCCGGAAAACGGACTCACGTAGTGCAAATGCTTGATTGTCCATGGCTATAGTGTTCTTTTTTTTTTGCTAGTCAGTTTATCTTAGAAAGGTCATGTTCTCCGGCAATTTGTATTATCTTTGAAGTCTCTGTCTGCTTTGCGAAGGTTTTTCCATTGAACGACCATACTGATTTCTATTTACCCTTTGTTTTCCTCTTGCTGACTAATCTGAGCAGCCGTTTAAGTGCAGGATAAACATTCTCTCACATATATAGGTGCTGAGCCATTGTCAGAGTCATTGAAACCTATAGCTGCGTTCGTGAGCCTTGCTTTTTTTCCTTTCCTGAGTGCCGCATCGTTTGTGCGGGATTTAAATTGCACTTTATGTTTGACTTGTCTGGGTTGCGAGTTGGCACTCGGTGGCAAACTTCAATATCAGCAGGTGTGATTGGGAATACCATCGCGCTATCTTGCATACAATGTCCAGAACACTTTCGTTTTCTTGCCTTTCAATACCTTGGAATTCAATGTTCAAGTTCCTCGAGTATTTTATCTAAGTTCACAATTCTCTTTTCGTATTGCTCTGCCTTACTTTCAATATGATCACACATTGCACAAAGTGTTTGGTTTTCATCTAACTTCGTTTTCAGTTCTTCAATTGTGGAATCCGCAAATTCCATGCTTTGGGCAAAGTTTCTTTGTCCATTTCGTACCTCGCGTAGTTCAGTGCGAAGGTCTCGCTCGGACGCCTGACGTAACAACTTAAGCTCTTGACGGAGCTCTTCTTTAAACTTCGCGATATCTGCTTTTACTTCCTCTTAAAGTTTTGCCAGGTTCTTATCCATTGAAGAGGCACTCACTAAGCACACATTCACGCGTCAAACTTGGCAGCAGCGACGACAGGACTACGGCTAAGGAAAAAGTGCACACAAGACACTGGCCTGCGAAAAATGTAGGACGGTTTTTCAGCGGCTGTTCCAGGCATCGTCGCCGCTACCAAGTGCCCTCGGCGCGGCAATCGTGACTCCTTACAAGCCCCGAGCGCTGTCGGTCGTGCCGCCTGGTGCTGGGCGATCTAGATGCGCTGCTTGTGCTGGTGTGTACAGTAAGATGACGCCTCAGCGGTGCGTGCACGTGCGCTTGGTTGATACTCCAGGCTTCAATATCGCTGCATCGGTAGTAATCTGCGAAAAAAAGCAGGACGGTTTTTCAGCGGTTGTTCCAAGCGTCGTTGCCGCTACCAAGATAGTTTACAAAAGAAAAAAATGACCACGCATATATTTTTGTACTCGAGGAGATGATGCAACCGAAGGAGTGGTGTGGCTGGCCGTCGGAGGAGTTGGTGTCTTTCGGTGTGTCCCGAATCGAAGCGTTTGGTCAGCGGCCGCGTCTATAGCTGTGCGCGGGCTCTGGCCGGCCCGAAAGCTTGCACCTGGCCGGGTCCACAGGCCGGGCACGGGTTGCTCTGAATACCTCTCCCTCGGTCTCGACCCGGCTTGGGACAATGTATGTTTGCCTAAAGCGGGCCAGGCCAGGCCAGGCACCACGATCACGAACACATGCAACTTTTGCGACAGTGCGAATAAGGCCATAATCCGATAAGCATCTGAATGCACTGCATTTTCCCGCGTCTGCCAAACACGAAAGCTTCCGAGTTCTTTCCCGTCGTCGACTAGCCTTTCCTCCCCACCTCCTCGAGCCGAACGGATATTTGGTAGCCGTCAGTGACCGAGCAGACTGGCCGCTTAAAGGCTATTAGTTGAGAATTTTGCATGTATGCTGTGATAACATCGGCACTATTTTTATGTATCCGTTTAAAAGTTCGCGCCATGCTGTCACCTGTCAAGCGTCTCTAGTATGACTTATTCTACTTCGACATGATATCGCTTGAAGCGGGACAAAGTACATAGGCTGCGCAAGAATTTCCGCTTGTTTCTATTCTTGCGAAAAGCTCACGTGAAAGGCTCACGGTGAGGAAGGCATACACATCGAATAATTGATCACAAAACCGACCTCTTGTTTAATTTCAGAGGTAGTCCACTTTTGGAGAAATAAACAAGCTGCTTACCGAAAATTTGCTTCCGATTAAAGAATTTGTTAGTCACTACAGCCGCAAGTAGCTCCGAAATAAACTTCAGAACTACCATCGAGCTCATTTTGCAGGAGCGCCGCAAGTTCCTCAATTCAGTGCAAACTTGTGTTTTCCCAATAGGCTAATTCTATGTAGGTGCTATGCCTCTACAAAATCAGCGATGTTGACATTTCTAACTTGAGAACTCAACATTCCGAGATCTTGGATCAAGCTTACCATCCGGAATTTTTTTCTTTTTCATAGCTTCAGCTGCAATTATAGCATGACGGGCCGCACCGGGCCCAGGCCTTAAATTTGAGCGCCAGGATGTGCCCTGCCGGGCTAAGTTTTTTCAGGGTCCGGCCGGGCCGGGCTCGGGTGTGCAGCGTCGGGCCCGCGCCGGGCTCGGACGCGCAATTCTGGTCCGTGCACACCTCTAGCCACGTATGCAGCAGGCCTCTACGCTGCAGCCTGGATGTGTCAGCTAGCGCGTCTCGTTCGAGTACTTCAGATGACCAGAGCAGCATTTGGTGGAGACGCGGGCAGCTTTCGTTCGGTCCCCGGGCGGTGGCCATTTCATCACAGCTGTCATACACGGGAGATCTGAGAACAGGTGCATCAAAGACTGGAAGCTCAGGCCGATGTGACTGTAGACTTTGGATGTGGGTCGATCCGTGTTTAGGGCTCGGAGGTCTGTGGCACAGCCCCAAACCTGGTCTCTCGCCTCGCAACATACACACGCAGTAGAGTGTCTTCGGTTCCCGACAACTCTCTTCGCGTTCTCCGACAGATTTTCATGCTGGCTACGTGCTTTGTTCTCCATGTGCTGTTTTTCCCGCGCGGCAATATTTCGATGCACCACGCGATTGTTTTTCTTATTCCTCTTCCTAGTTTTCTGCGTCCTTCTTTTATGGCGTCCCTCACAAAAGCCCCCCTTCGAAGAGATGGGGAAAACGCGGCATCAGTAGATGCCTGTATGCCCCACACCCTGGCACACAACACACGCTACCTCACGATGCGCACACAATAACAGAACCCAAGCTTACAGGTGGCACAGGCACAGGTTCTCAGTTAGCCCCAGAAACGGACATGATAGCCAAACAGAGGAGATGTAAAATAACGACAAAATGTGCGGTAAAACAGTCACAAATCATCGATCATCAATGCTCTCAACAATATTACTCCTCAAAAAATTATGCCTGGTTCAGATATTCGGCACATACATTTCAGGACCCACACTTCTCCGTTTCACGGCGGACGCTCTGGTGTCACTCAAAGAACATAGGAAACAATGCAGTTGTAGCAGCAAACTATTACAAACATCTCTCGTCTAAAATGAACACTAAATTCATACATGTAAGGAGCATGATAAATCACAAAGAGCGGATCATAAAAGGCACATGTACCGCACAAGAATGACTGTCCACTTCCTGTTCAGTCTCTCGAATCAATAGTCGACCTTCCGCCACTCACATTCTCTGCCTCAACGCGTGGTCTAGCCACAGGGAACCTTTACGCTTGTCACAAACTGGTAGTGAGAGAGCTGGTAAACACTGAAAATTTAGCTCTCAATGCAAACGTTTAGGATCAAACACCTTGAGTGCTCGCATGGCACAGACGAGCCACAGCATGCAAGATAATGGCACATTTCCTGCTTCTTGGTTATGCAGCTCTCCTTCGCGCTAGCCGATTCCGCACATGGCACACACGTTTCCACAAATGCTCAAACAGGAACACACTCAAAAGGTGCCTTTGAAGCTATCGTGCCTGGCTCAAGACGCTTGTTCTCAAGAGGATCGTCATTTGAGATTCGACCTTTACGCAAATGCGCACCGAGGTTCCACACCTATCGTATTCCAACGCTGCCCGAGGAAATGTTACTGTTTTCTTTCCCATGCGTGGGACGAAATTTCAGTCGCCATAGCTATGACTTCGCTGTTGCATCTTCACATGAACCCGCGTTTTCGTGGTAGGGATCGCCTCGCCTATGTAGCTGTGCGGCTGACTCCTCGCATGTTATTACTGGTTTCACGATCAATATCTTACTGTGCCAGTATCGACACAGCCTGTCTGGCGCACTGCAGCTTAGGCCGGAAGCACATGTTCGGCACTAGCACCTGCCAAGCAATTCGCCTTTTCGTTCTCATTGATGTCATTGGCATCCTGAATATGTTCGGCTGCTTCACAAGATTCGGCCTGCACATTTTGGTAATGATGGTTACCTTTACCGGCGCCTCCGTAGAGCCAGATTCTGTCTCCAAAAAAGGATGCTTCCTCTCTGCATCAATATTAGTGGTTAATTCCAGATCTCGAGGTTCCTCGATCAATACTACAACTGTAATCTACACAGGAATCTCGTATTCTTCGTTGACATTCTCTACAAAAGATTTATTACCGCATTTCACATCAACAATTGCCTCTAGCAGAGTTTTATCAGCGCCAATTGCGCCTGTGTACGAATGAGTCTGCACCGGCTTCGGTGGCTTACGCGCCGCTCTCCGTGAGTGCTTCTCCGTATATCTCACTCGTCACAGCAAATTCTCGCTTACTCTTCAAACGTAGCATAGATGCCTCCCGCTTACCGTGCGCTCTCCTAAGCTCCTCCTTCACCCAAGTACGCAGATCTGTACCTTGCTGCCCCATGCGCTCTCCTGCCGACACCAGTTCGGACACGCTACTCTTTCCGTTGAAGGAAAGCCACACCTAGTCTAACAGTAACCGTCAGCCTGGTCATGTCGCGGGCGCAAACTTTGAGAGGTTCTAGGGACTGAAGTACGAAATAACCCCACAAGGCACGGTGCTTTAAATAGCACAAATTTAACACTGGGAACGACAACAATGCGCAAAAAGCTAGAAATGCAAAAAAAAAAGGATACATGCACAACAAACAAGAAGATAGTCTACAAACGAAAAGGAAAATTCCACTTATGTCCTTTTGTTTATTACCCAAGGTTGCATAAGGCGTATTGTAAAAACCCATGTAAATTGTTTTCCGTTAGGCACCAAAAAAAGCTCTTGCTCTTACCTTTGTCAGTGAGCCATTGGGAGAAGTCCGTTCCCTTGTTGCTCATAGTCCAATTTCCTGCAGAATTTGTCTTTGGTGCCCTTGTCCCTGCACAAGTCCACGGCAGGTGGCTAACATCCAGTTCTTCAGCTGGTGTGGAACACGTCGGGCATGTGGTGGATACGATGACTTCTTGAGATTCCCATCGGCGTGTTACCGATGTGGTTACGCCCCCCCCCCCCCCCCTCCTAGCTCTTATCCCTCTAAGGGAAACCCCCTCCAATCTCGTTAAGTTATGAGGGAGGGGGAATGTTGGGCACGTGTGCTTTTCCTTACAGAGTAGGCTGAGATGGGAACAGCGGAGGAGGCATGAAAAGGGAGCCTGAGGGGGTTGCATTAGTGTTTAGAACTTCGTGTATGAGGTGGTAATTGTTTCTCTGCTCAGCGTTCTCAGCACTGTGTCGTGTCCAATGTATCGGGATGCATATATTTGTTTTATATTGAGTGTCTAGATTTCCTGGGTTACACATAGTGTCTTTGAAACTTTCTTCAGTTGCTTTACAGTTGTGGGCTTCGCTTATGGAATCTAATATATTTATAACCTCCATAGCATCGCGGATTGCATAGAGTTCCATCACAAGCGGGTCCGGGTATTCTGAAACATATTCATTATGTACAGGGTGATCCACTTCTGGCTATAACATGGTCATTGCTTTCAAAGCAGCATTGCGTCGGATGCAGGCGCTTATCGAAGAAAAGCGATATATTCGCAGTGGGACGCGGAGGTGATGCTTCGCATGGCCTGACGCCTAGCTCTATGGAGTGGCTGGGTCGGACGCAATGATGTTTTGAAAGAAGTGGCCGTGTTATAGCTTAGGTGGATCCCCCTGTACCTTTAGTTCACTGTGTGTTGGGCTAACAGCTGCGGTTCTACCGCATTTTTTTATAATTGATGCGTCCCTATATCTATACAGGCACCTGGAAGTACATCAACCAGAGGTTCAGATACCAGACGTTCTTTAAGACGAAGCTGAGTAGTCTTGTTTGCCGTTATAATTAAGAATTTCAACGGAGAGGTCAACGATTGGTGGTGTTTGCACTGTCACTTCGTTATACAAGGATGCTATGGGCATACTGTACTTTTGCCTCGCGTTGTTCAAATAATTCTGTCAACGTATTTAGCTGTGCAAATTCTTGGAGAATTGAGATAGGTGCAAGTTTTGGTAAGGCCACGATTATGTGCATTGTGTTTCTAGTTATGTTTTTCTGCTGTCGCCGCGTGAGTTTTTGGAATTGGGCCTGGTATAGTATCCCCGGCTGCAACATCGATTGTACAAGATGTCTTGTCATGTGCACTCGAGCACCTACTCCCCTCGACCAAATGCGTTTTACCAAGTTTAAGGCAGTCGCAGGTAATTGTGTTTCACCTCATTGAGCCATCGTGTTCCTTTGCCGGATTGTCCTTTGAGGTTGTGATTTTCTGAAGGTGTGCTATGGCTGGCCTTTGGCGGGGTCCGTGCTTATGGGGCGTCGGGAATCAAAGTGTCGGGTCAACCGCCGTGTGTGCAACAGGCCTCTGCGCTGCAGCCTGGATATGTCTCGTTCGGGGATTCGTCCGGCCACCCGGGTTATGGCCACGCCATCACAACTGTGATCCATGGAAGGTCCGCTAACATCTGCGCCTGAGCCTGGAAGATCGAGCCGATGCATTTTGAGACATAGGATGAAGGTTAATCCGGATCTGGAGGCCTGGACGTCTGCTGCAGAGGCCCAAGTCTGGTCGCTCGGGTCACCAGCAGATACACAAAGCACAGAGTTTTCCGTACACCACTGCTCTCTTCTTGTTCTCCTTGCGACTGCCATGTTCTGCACGCCCTATCGTATTCGCCTGCTACCTTCTGCGCGTGGCACTCTTTCGATGCTGCACGTGTTTGTTTTTCCCACTCCTCGTCCTCTGCATCCCCTTGTGTGCCGCTGGCCCCTTACATAGAGCTACGAAACGAAAAATGGTAGGTGCAATTTTAAGGGCTAAGACGTGTGCAGAGTGGGTCAAAGATATAGCAACAGATGGTAATTTGTAGTGAGTACTGAGACAAAATGGGCACGGCAGGGTAGGTACTAAGAACAGAGGATACCCAATTTTGCTAACGGTAACAAATAGGATTCCGAGGGAGCGAAAGTGCAGTAAATTGCAGAATGTAGGGTGGATCAATTATTTGAAGAAATTCAAAAGGCCAAGTGAAGAGATAGAGATAGGGAGATAATAAACATTATTTATACAAACTAATAAGTACGCGGGTAGTTCACTCAGGTCCAGGAAACCATTGGCGAATGCGGCCTTCCCGGCCAGACCGATCAGCTGACGCTAAAGGGGGAGCACTGAGTGAGCCAGTTTCGCCTCTCACTGCTTATGGCTAATTTTCTGTAAACTGCATGATTTACGTTGTTCAGGGAAGTTCAAAACGAAATGGAGGATGTCGGACACCATGCCGCCGGCCGGACATGCATTTATGGAGTATTGCGCCGGCCAAATCTAGTTCTGTCGACTTAGGTTTGGTAGCATGCGGGCTTTTTTGTTTCGCCATAAAGTGGCGTCCTGACGACTAAGGTTTTTGTGGGGATCTGTGTATGTTCTGCGATAAAGTCGATTGTAGTTTAATATTTCGCTGTATATTAGTGCAGACTATTGTTCGGAGGTGGACGGTGGCGGGGTTCAGAATGTATGATTACGGGCTATCCTGTCAGCTGTCTCATGGCCTTCGATGCCTTCATGTGCAGGGATCCACAGAATACTGTGGTAGGTGTGTGTAAAGGAGTGTGATTTCTCATGATGTGAGCGGCCGCTTGGCACTACCTTAGTTGCGCATTTAGGTATGCTTTCCAGGCTTGCTCACAGTCAAGTGAAGGCAGCTAACAAAGCAGTGGGTAATTGGTGTATTATGAGCGAGGAACTTCCATTGCATTGAGTATAGACCGCCTGATAATAAAGACGATTACTTATTAGCGCAAATAAATAAACCTTCATCACAACGATCTAAACCAATTATTGTTACATCGTGTCAGACACTTTGTTCTAAAGTGTTGCAGACAGTACCGCTGCGGATGAAGATTCTTCTAGCATATAGTTTAACTGAGTAGGCTGTGTATATCCTAAACTACGATATCGCAGACACATCTAAGGTTACCGGTAAATATTTCAACGAAGAATGCAACAGTGCATTATATCCGTGCAACACGGGTATCAGATATAAGTCCAAAGGCATTGAGCTTCGATAGTCTGCAGCGTTGTGACAAGGAATGTTCCTGACGCATTTGAAATCTTTAGCAATCACGCGCTGTATTCCAATAGTGCTGCCGCATTGATCTTTGCTTTTGTACGTTAGGTTAATTTCTTTGTGTACAACGTGCAACGTCGCGATGACTATGGTAACAACGGTCACACTGCATCAATAGCAATAATAAAATTAACGGCTGTATGTTATTTTGCTGTGACATGTTGCAAGGAAACCGGCGCTGCCATAGTCGCTCTTCATGTGTGGGCAGAAATCACCGGGGTGGCGCACTGCTGAAGGTGGTCGGTTATTCGGCTACTGTGTCCAAGGATGCGGAATGGAATCCCAGCTTCGGCAGCCACTTTTCGGTGGAGGCGGAAAGCTAGGCGCTCATGTGCTGTGCTATGTCAGGGATGTTAAAGTTCAATGTTCATTCAGAAGTATAAATTTTATGCATGCACAGAATGCTATGAAAAAAGGTCCCAACGTTTGACGCTGTACTGGGACCTTAATGTACAAACAGAAGAGAACAAATAACAACACTAAGCAGCATAGCATATAAAGAAACATTTTTGGCGAAGATTTCAAAAGTATAAAGAGCAAGCAAAGAACACCAGTGGTTGACAGTTCAGGAGCCCTCCATTGCAGCGTCTCATAACCCGAATCGCTATTGGAACATTCAAACCCAAAACCATACCAATCCATGTGTTGGCAGATGGACGACTTCATGAAAACTTTGTCTTAAAACGACGACGTCATGACAATATCTGCACTTGTATCTACATTATTCGTATAAATATGCGAAAATATCGGCTTCCCTTAAATTTTGCACACGCATGAATATCCATCGTCAATAAAAGCTTGTTAATAATTCAATTTTAGTTTATGGCAACCCCATTTCGCACTATTAACCTAGATATCGAGAAGGCAGGGTTCGCAGTCAAGGCGATTGTCCACAGATATTTCCCTACTGTTATCGAAAGCAAATGACCGCTGAATGTAGGTTGCGCATTAGTGCCTTGCGGCAATATGGCAGTGCACTGCAGACAATTCTACTAAAATGTTTGTTAGCAGCGTAATCAATGCTCCGAATTGTCGATATAAAATTTTGCTGCATCTGCAGTTTTCAAAATAATTTTGCAATCTTGCGTCATTGCTTCTTTTACCATTCCTATTATTTCGCTGTTGCCGCGTATTAGTTATTTTCACGTCTCCTTACGCATGTAACAGCAGCCATGCATATCGTACCTGAGCGGGACGACAGCAGTTATTTGCCAGATCTTTCCCTGATATTCGCATATTCTGGCAAGCATGCCTTTTCATTGCTTCTAGCAAATAAAATAAGAAAACAATGTAATGGTGACGATTCATTCTTTTTTTTGTTATGCGATTTATGAAAAAAATGTATTCCACGCATTGCGCAAGGCAAAAATTAAGTATTAAAAAATCTTTGAATGCAAACCATACCTTGAAGGAATGCGCAGCATAAAACCTGATTGAACAAGGAGGACTGATAATTCGCAACGTTTAAACGTTCTGTTCCAGAATATTGCGCCATATATTATGGCAGCAGTTCCCTTGACGAACGTGAGTCGCCACGGCACACGCCGCACGTAGAGATGTAAGCTGCCGCTCCACTTCGACTTTGATTCTTATGTTCGCATCTGCACTAAAGGGCATCGACATTTACCTTTGAGAAAAAGTAGGGCCGCCTGTACACCATAGAGTGCTCTCTGTCCTCTGTCAATTCAAGTTCCTGGATGCAGAAAAATAGATACTCGCTAGTGTGTGTCCGGATTCCTCCTTGCGCTCTTCGAACGGCACACTTTCCCTACTGAAAAAAGTGTATGAAGCAATAACCTCACATTTTTCTCACGCAGCCTCACTCAGTTCACATAACAAATCACGTACAAGTCGCATATAATTGCATAAGGTCTGTTTCTTGTACATTAGCATAAGTTATGTAAAATATTTTATGATAATCATGTGCACCGTACGCGATTAGGTGAGATTTTATGAGGTTATTGCCCCTTAGAAATTTAGGTTTTTCAGCAGGGTTAAAAAAAGGCCGGTTCAATCTGTTGACATCGCCCTGCTTTATGTGGGCGCTGAGTTCAGAATACTTTGTACGCCGGGCACACTAGCCTGCTAAACTACAAATAGCCATCCGCATAGCAGCGTCGGATACCCTGACGGCCGTCAACTCGCCCCACTGCGACAAAAAGAATAAAAGCTGGCGCCAGGCTCTCGTCTCTGCGGAGACAAGAAAAGTCAGCCATTGTCACAAATGCTCCCGTTAGGTAGGCCGGAAAGCAAGATGTGTGAGGCTTGGCACGTCGGCGTAAAAGCTCAGAGTCGCTTTCTGCATAAAAGGGATTTATCCCTAAGCAGCTGGCTCCCGTCAGCGTGGTTGGTACAAAATAGACAATTGGTCCGGTTGAAAATTAACATTAAGACTCACGGCTCCCTGAATGTCTGTTTTCCCTGGCGTCTGTAGTAGCGCTAGTCCGTCTTATATGTGTCCTCCTGTCCAATGATTTATATTGAGCTAACTTTTACTTAAGTGATCCCTGGCGTTTTCGGGTTGCTGGGATACGCCGTAGGAAAGAATGGCCTTGTGGGGTTTGCTGAAACCGCCGCAGTTTCAACAGTTGAAGGGGTGCCGCATTTTACAGCGACATTTCACGTAAAATGAAGGGGGCCCTTTAAATTGACGTCTGCACACTGTGCGTAATTTCACCGATAGTTAACACGTCAACACATCGTAACCGCGGCCTCATTGTGTGCTGAAATGTGTTCTTATTTTTCTATTACTGTCTGTCTTTGTCCTTCCATGCACTCCCAGGATGGCCAGACAATTTAGAGCAAACCTAAATTTACAGGTCGACACATAAGCACCAGGTTTAAAGGTATCAGGGAATTTCGTATATGACAACCGAAGATATTGTTACCGGGAAACGCGGGACCAAAGTGATGTGCTCACTGACAAAGACGACGACCGAGGAACGCGGGCACGACGAAGCGTTGAGAAAGAGGACGACGCTGACAGAGCGAATACTGCACGGCTACTGAAGTCTTAGCGTCGAGTTCAGCCCATCGCAGTGCCGTTGCATTAAGTACATCCCCGTAACAATATAAAGCCCATCTTTAACCAAGCCGTATTACCATACCTCAATTGTCTTATATTGAGGGAATAACAAGGCATCCGAATGCCCTGGATTGTTTGTTTCTTGTCCAACTTCACACCTTAAATGAGCAAGCCGAGCTGGCTGCCTTTCACATCTTTATGACATTACATTTTATCCAGGAATGATAAATTTAGAACATATCAATCAAGGGCGAGCAAGTAAAGCTATTCATATGGTCTCGTTAAGTCGCCCAAATTATCGATTCTTCAGTGCTCGGTATACGTAAAGGGTCAGTTATCTTCCACTTGTGCCATGTTCACTATTAATCGCTTACAACGCCGGCGGCGTGGTTTTGCGTTAGGCGCCTATAACGATCGTGTTCAAACACACACTTTCCTGACTAGTCCCTCTGCTTTACTTCTCTGAACGCTCCCCTCCCCCCCTTCCCCCCGCCAGGGATGAGAAACTTGCATATTTGACTCCATGCATTTGAGATTTAATGCTTCTTTAAAACGGAAGGTGTATTAACGTGCCAGTAGAGACCAGCGCTGGTCGTCGTCTCATTTTCGTGGATTGTCTATTGTTTGCGCTCTTCAGTTCCATAAAATATGAACGAAGTACGCCCAAACGAAACTTTATTGAAGAGTGCAAGCTTCATACAACCAGAATTTGTTGGGCAAGAAATACGCTGTTCAGAATCACAGGTCTCAATCACATCGTAATTACGGTGCACATTGTGATCCTGCCATAAAAAGGTATGTGAACGCTTACCCCGCAAATCATTTGATGATGCTCACATGGATCAAGCCCGTTGCTATCCAAGTCATCAAGGATTTTCTCTCATTTTAAGTTATCAGAAAGTAATATTGGGCTTGTGTAGCATGGTGGATCTGTTACTAGCAGATAAGGCTAAGATCCAAGATTGAGTGCTGTTTCATGAAGTTAGTGAAAAAATAAGAATCAGAAGAAAGAGAACTATTTCAGGGACGTATGCCTCAAGAAACACCGACGTAGCTTGCCTGGTGGCGCTATTATATTCTTGTAAAGAATTATCGACGAGAACGGAACCTTATTTGTTGGTGGCTATTGCCCATGGTGAAAATAAATATGCTTGACGAGGATATCGTTTTCTATCTTCATGGTATTTTGTTCGCCTTCTTATTATGCAGCCATGAAACAATCGCCAACAGCATAGTATATGCATGCCTTTTTGTAACCTACATCCCATTCTTAAACGAGCCGTTCGTCCTTTGCGACTTCTTTCCACTCATACGATCGCATCAGAGGTTAAGGAAGCTTCTTTTATCAGTGTCATAGAGGTATAGAGGAGAGCAGGAAAGTGACGATTTTGTCATAAAATAAAAACGAAGCAGAGGCCTAGAGACAGCATTCTTCTCTAGAACTTCAACGCGTTCATATTCAAAGCCAAATATTCGAGTACACAATTTCGACTGGGAGCCTCTGATTCGGTTTTGTTTGCTGCAATGAAAAACTCTGCTCGTGTAAATATATTTGTCCCCAATTTAATTTTGTGGTGAGACCGAGTTCTAGCAGGGCTAAATGACCTCTGATGGTGCGCACTGCAGTGCGGTTTTTCTAGTACTCTTTCTTGTCGTGTCTAGTACTATGCTTTGTGCCCATTTCAAACGGTTTTCGAAACATATATACGTAATTAGCGTGCAAATATCTTTATTTCACTGCAAATATTGACATGTGAAAAAAGAAGCATCCGTGTGGCCAAGTGGCAACATATCGGACTCGAGTTCTGAGGGTTGTCAATGAAGTCCTCATCGATCATTTATTTAACAAAACGTCTATTTAGTCAAGGCTAAGATGGACGCGCTGTGGCTTCGCATTGCTTCGGAGAAGTTACATAAATAACCCGTCCAACATATGTATAGAGACGAAGCAAAGTGCGTTTGTATATCTTCTAACTGCTCCTAATATACTCTGTGGTATTACTCTGTGGATACTCTGTGGATTTGGGTACTAGAGCTACACGCTATGAGCTATAGTTATTTATCTCTTTCTATTGTCGACGCTTAACAATACACACATGATTCGTGAAAGCTCACCTGTGCATCTCGGTACTCGATGAATGTATAAAATAGGAAAATCGCTTTTCTTGGTAGTCTTGGTTGAATCTCTTCTTATTAAAGTAAAAGCCTTTAGAGGATCGTCAATGTTAGCGGGATCTGTGCGTTTGCGCGATGTGTTTGCGAGATTCAGCTGCAATTTCTTGGGCCATCGGCGCGGTTCTTTTAACCTTTAAGAAAAAAATTATACTCCGTAGGCCGTTGAATATCTACCCCTTCGATCAACAGCCGAGCGCCTTATCTGACTACGCTGCACCGCCCAAGTGAGAAATATACCTCATTTGTCCTTGTCTAGCGTTCTTGATATGACCATGGCAAAATAGGCATAGAATGGCGACGCCTTCAATCAGGTCTTTATGAGGGCGCGTGGCTAAAGCCATCTGCGGCCAGCTATGAAGAACCAAGCGCCGCAAACAGCGCGTGTCATTGTCGCCAAGTGGAAGGGCTCCCCTTGACTCAGGCATGGAAGAAGCACTTTGTCGGCGTGGTGCGGAAAATTAACTTTATAGTAGTATCAGCCACAAGGTTTTCACCCCATTGGACATAAAGGGTGTTAAGTGGCTTAAGAATGTTTTCCTCTTCTTTAGTGCACCTCCGTCTCTATATATGGCTCGTGTTTCAAATAAACTACAGTTTAAAATTAGCGCTGTGTCCTGCGTCTCTTTCGTCCCTGTCGGTTAGGCGCCTTAGGCTTCACCAAAATCTAAAAGCTGAAATTTTGATCTCCAGTAAATATTTTAGAGGAAGGGAACGTCTTTCGATAAGTTGAGACTGATGGAGAAGCCAGATTTGCTATATTTATCCGCGTCATTTTTGCACGAAATTTCTAGGCATGCACCAAATGTACTTAGTAATAGCGTTTGACACTGCCTTTCATAAGTGAGCCTAACTGCAGCTAGGCGTTCTAAAATAAATTGAAATAGAATATATTGTGTGTCGCTTTTTTCTAGGATGACAGCTTTTCTTAGTTCTAAGGCACTTTTCATGCACCTTTTCAGTGGAGTGCAGTCAGCCAGACTTTTACCGGGATCAAAAGCGTATGCGAATCAATAAAGGGCCCTCATGAGATTCTGACCTGCACTCAAACTTGTTGAAAATAAATGCTAATGCCCCTGCTCTTTTTATTACACTTTGCTTCTAGGTTTTCGACACCAAAAAGAAATTATGGTTGTACAAGATGACCAAAAAAGACGCTAGACGGGACGACTATATTCTGAAATGCGTATACATCAAAACAATAAATATCTCAAAAACACAGCTCTTCTTTCAAAAAAAATCCTTCTATGGAAGCTCCTGGTAAGCAATTGCATTTACTTAGTTTAATAAATAAGATGCTGAATCTTACTTTTGCAGCATGTGGAGGCCAGCTGTTATTGTTCCTGCGAATAAGACCAGAGATTCGCACCTTCGCTCACATTGCTTTGGCCATAAAATTACGTCCAAGTGGGGATAACCTCAGAGTGACACTAGATAAACCAGTTAAACAATAAGGCATTCCCAGCTTCATTTCGTTTCTTGATAGCGTTAGTTCATCATCTGAAGGCATCGGGGAGCTCAGGAAGATCTCAAATTTAGCCAAACACGAAACATTCTGGATAGCGTCACTGGAGCTTAAATTCCCTCATATGTCCCGCATTTTTATTCTGGCAGCACACAATAGAAAAAATACTGAGAAGTTGTTGGTGGAGTTATATGTTTCAAGCCTTTAATAGGTTATTAGTCTTTTATTACTGTCAAATATGAAGGCTTGTACAAGCATCTGGCAGAAAGCCATTTTGTAATGTGGGCAGCTCAACACAACAGTATTCATTTTCTGCCTCACTGTTTGTCGATTTTTTTTATTTAGAAACGTGCGTGCTAAAATGCTACCTTTTTGACCATCGGTTCAAATGCCGTAAGACAGTGGAATTCACTTGTTTGTAATTGAGAAAGTCATCTTGAAGGTAACATGCATGCCGATGGATACAGGGACGAAACACAGTGATATCTGTTTTCCTCGTTTTCAAAGCGCTGCATTTCCATTAATATAAACCAAATCTACCGAGCATCTAACCTTTTCAAATGCATTGCAGCACTGTAAAGAATAAGTGTTACTTTGTTTTACAAATAACCAACTTGTTTCAAAAACGTTACAACCAGCATGAAAACAAATCTCTTTTACAAAGCTAACTTGCCTCAAGACATGCCATCAAAGATTTTAAACTGATTTCCTAATGCTTGATTTTTTTCGATCTAATAGGATGACCACGAATCTTCTGGGAAACTTTATTTTGAAGGAAGCCCAGCCACCGGACTCAATGATGGTTTATGTCCTAATAGGTGAGAACACTTATTTGGAGCCTGAAAGCAACTGCTTAGTGCTCGCTAAATAGGTGGTCGCTACTTGTTACAATACAGGAAAAATTGCAGTTTGCAACTTGTTTTCAAGAACACAGTTATGAAAAGCAGACAAAATCTAAACGCAGACTCAAAACTCTTGACGTTACTGAGAACTCAATATATACAATTTCCAATTTAAGATATATACTTTCTGGTAAATACATCAAACTGGTTAAACTTCATTACAGCTCTTGTTAAATTTGAATCTTATCAGTCATCAATGAAGAACGGTAAAAAAGTCTGAGCTCGCAACTAGTGAAAAAAATCCTGCACAATGACAACTTCATGAATCTGCCACTTCTCTCTTCTTGCATTGTTGACAAATGTTCCGATCAGCTGCAGGCGGAAATCTTGCCAAGTGGTGATGGTAGTATCGTGGTCTTTGAACCACATCTCCGCGGCATCTTCAGGTGCGCATTAAACATTCCGCAGCTTGGGTTCTTTGTCCAACCCTATAAAGGCAGCGACACGATCCTAGCTGGTCAAACAGTCCTCAACGTCCTCAAATTTATCACAGTGAAATAGCGTGGCGGCGTGCGCATACGAAGAGAATAGAAGACCAACTGCTGGTCACTATCAGGAACATTGCCTTTGCTAAGCAACTCGGGTGATGAACTGCAAATAATGATTGATGACCTTGACAGGAAACGTAGAAAGGTAGGCTTGAAAATCAATATGCAGAAGACTAAGGTAATGTTCAACAGCCTCGGGAAGGAACAGCAGTTTACATTACGTAGCGAAAGACTGGAAGTAGTAGGCGAATATGTCTACTTAGGACAGGTAGTAACCGCAGATCCGGACCATGAAAAGGAAATAACAAGAAGAATAAGATTGGGACGGAGCGCATTTGGCAAGCACTCGCAGATTATGACCATCAGCTTACCGGTATCGCTCAAGAGGAAAGTATACAACAGTTGTATCTTACCTGTACTCACCTATGGGGCTGAAACGTGGAGGCTAATCAAGAGAGTTCTACTTAAGTTGAGGACAACCCAGAGGGCTATGGAACGAAAAATGGTAGGGTAGGGGTAACATTAAGAGATAGGAAGCGTGCAGAGTGGGTCAGAGAAATAACTCAAGTTACCGACATTCTAGTGGACATTAATAAGAAATGGGCACGGGCAGGACATGTATTGCGAAGAGAGGATAACCGATGGTCGCTTAGGGTAACGAACTGGATTCCGAGGGAAGGATAGCGTAGCAGGGGGCGGCAGAAAGTTAGGTGGGCGGATGAGATTAAGAAGTTCGCAGGGGTCAAGTTGATGCAGCTAGCACAGAACCGGGTTAAGTGGAGAAATATGGGAGACGCCTTCGCCCTGCAGTGGGTATGGTAAGGGTGATGATGATGATGATGACTAACGGGAAGCTGCATGGTCTAGCTTGCCACTGTAGTCGTCATGGTTTGTGGCAGGGTACATGGGGACCACACTAGGAAGCTAAGCATATCAAGCGGCGGCTCGCATTGTGCACAGGCGCCGTGTCCACGGTGTGTACCTGGGTTTTGGAAGCACGCAGAAGCTCTTCCTACATAGGATGTACCTGCAAGCTCCATCAAATATCACAGATGCTCGTAGAACTAAGGCAGGTTTGCTTCCCCCAACATACGAGCACTGGCAAATTAATGCACGGCTGGCTAACCTATTAGCGAGAGAGCTCACCGAGCGAAGAACACGAGAGTGTGCCAGTCTCCCGAGCTCTACCACATGGACGTGCGAGTAAGTAACACTGCCACAATATGAATTTAATGTCATTCCGCTTAGCCTCTGCAATGCTCCTGCAGTATCGACACGAATGAAGAACGGTGTCTTGTAAGGCTTGCGCTGGAAAATATGTCTATGTTATATAAAAAACATTGTCGTTTTTTCGGCCAACCTTCCACTCGCCTTTATAAAGTGTTGTCCTGCCTTACCTCCACAGTATTAAAGGTAAATGTGAAGAAATTCAACATTGGAGCTCAGAAACTTGCCATTCTCGGTAGCGTTGTGTCCGAGGAAGGCAAACTCGAGAGCACGGGGAAACACCGTGTAGTCGCGAACTTCCCAAAGCCATCTCCAGTTAAAGATCTGCTGAGTTTCATCGGTCTTTGCTCACATTTGCGATCTTGATACGGAATTTGGGCCCCATAATTTCACCTTTAACTCAACTTCAAGCACAGAATTCCTTGTCTACCTAGTTGCCCTCATGTGGCAGCGCTTTCGATACCTTGCGTCTTCCACTAACCTCACCAATCATTCTTCGCCACTACACCCGGCCATTACACCCGTGCGCCTACTTAGATGCACACAGATTCTAGCAGTGTTCACATTGGTGCTGTTCTTGCACGGCGGAATTCTGGATTCAATGAATATTTACCGCATATGTCAGCAGTAACCTGTCAAGGCCGACAAGAATTACTCTGGCACTGAAAAATAATGTGTGGCCATTTTGTGGATGATTAGCGAATTTCGCCTTTACCTGTACGCCTACCTGTTTGATGTTGTCGTCGAGCACTATGCCTTATGCTTGCTGTCGTTCTTAAAGAATCCATCAAGTCAACTCGGGTGCTGGCCTTCGCGCTGCAGTGACTACTACATTCGTGTTGCCTACCGCTAAGTACGCGAACTTTGACGCAGGCGCCTTTTCCTGATCACCTCTGACTATAGATTCAGCGACTTTGTCAACTATTTTCCGCGCATTTCGTCCTTACGATCGCCAGACATAATCGTGGAACACAGCAAAAACCACTGAATTTCTTCTCTCAGTGCCTCCTATTCGGCCGCACCACACCAAAACCATCCCGCTTCCTTCGAAATCAAGACCGTCGCGTCATTCTCCTAGGTGATCTCATTTATTAACATTATTTTGTCCCCATGGATGTTGGGTATTCCTCGTCACTTACGCTGTGACACCCGGAGTTAGGCTGATAAACTAGCCTTTTAAAAATATTATACATGACTTCGACAAAGTTTCTGCTGGCATGGCATGCACAGTTATTTAGGGAAGTACATTCGCTCGTGCCTTGACTGCCTGCGTCGCAGTACTCAACTGAAGCGACTCTCTGGCATGTTGCTACATTGCTGCGCCTTGCCCATTCATTTGTCCGTCTGCGAATTTGCCTTTCTTGGCCATTTCCACCTTCTCCCTCAGGTGTCATCGCCGTGAACCAACGTACATGATATTCCGACACGCAGGCTCTTACCGGTAACTACAGCCACAAAGGTGGATTTATTCCTTCTCCGGCAACTATTTCACCACAACAGCGCCCATCGCGAAATTCGGAGAGCCCGCATTGGCGTCTTTTTATCCGGCCTATTCAAGGAGCGCCTCAATGAATGCCGTGTAGTTTACTGGACAACGACTGTTTCCCAGTCTCAATCAGACTCACTGAATAGTTCAACCTGACCCTCCGCGACATGTTGACTATTATTATCAGTCGACACCATTCTAACGTAGATGTCATAGTGCCATTCGTCACATACGCATATAATTCAGCCTGCCGTCAATTACCGCATTTTTTCCTGCTTACGCACCTGAACCTTCAAGTTCATTGTCACGATTCTTCTTTACCAACCTGGAACATCTTACTGCACATCTCTCCGATATTGCGAAGCATGTTGAAGAATGCCGCCAACTCCCCCGTTCCCTCACTAGTGATGATCAGCTTCAATGGAAAACCCGCCGCGGTCACGATTCACACCTTAGCACTCTATCGACCAGATCAATTCTTTGGCTATGAAACACCTAAAGCACTCCTGGCCTTTCCTCTTGGTTGCTGGCTAAATATCACGGCCGTCATCCTGTAGTTTCCCCAAATGTTTGACGTGAATTATATTTTTGAGCCCTTGACACCCTCATCTGACCTCCGCCATCGTTGCCGTGAAGCAGTTCGCATCAGCCAACTCAAGCCGCATGAAAGATCAATTGATCTCTACCACCTCCTCATTCGCAAGATTTGCTGCTTTATCTTCTGGGGCAATCGCCAAAAGGTAATGTTCATAAACGGCAGCGTGCGGTCACAGAGCGCGAGCTGTTGGCTCCGTGAGCCAACTGTTGCTGTGAACTGACGTCTCCCAGCTATTGCTATTGAACACTTATAGTAGTCAGTCCGTCGAGAAGCAATAAACATATTGCATTATATATATATATATATATATATATATATATATATATAGAGAGAGAGAGAGAGAGATCTGTATGGTATTTCCTCTTTCACGCGGGTGCACTGGATGCTTCATATTCATTCTTCACTTTTGTAGATTCTTGTCTTCATCGCTGTGTGGTTAGCTTCGGTGTAGGACCTGGGCTTCAGGTATCTAATAAATCTGGTCCACCAAAACCGACCTTAAAAGTACCGGATATATGTGTTGATTCTCCCGCTGCCTCATCACCGCCATCTACCTAGAATTCCATTCTGATCATCATTTGACGCCTACCGCCATCTTCATAACCAAAAGGGGGAATGCTGCTGTTTTAGATTATTCCCATTCCACCCCAGCTCTGCTGGCCATTTGGACTGTGCGCAACCTCCAAAGCCAACCCCAAATGCTCGCCGGGTTTGCTGCGACTATGTTGATGGCTGGCTCGACATATACGACCGAGTCAGTACTTTTAGCCTGTGGAACGACTCCCTTAAACTTGTAAACGTGTCATTTTATTTGACAGTGTTGGGAACGACCTCCCAACTTTCCCTTTAAAGTTTGCTTTCCCCACCATAGTTCCCTTAGCTATCACACGGTGGTGCCAGCGTGGATAGTTAACATTACCTATCGAGAGATAGCGCCAGCGTCGAGGCAACATGAGCGCCAAGGAAGGCCTAGTACCTGCGCAAGCATGGAAAGGGAGGTTTCTTCAGCATCGACCACTAGACGCGAGCAGCCCATCCTCGCGGCACTCCGCAGTCGCCGGCGAGGTGAAGCCTTGCGTCACTTTCCCGCCCGGTCACCATGTACAGCCCTGAAACATATCCCCTGCCCCAACGTGGACGAACATTTGCCCGTATCTCTGCTGGTGATTTGGACGACCTAGATTCATTAGCGTGTTTTGGGGCTAGCTGGCGATGGTCTTACTGCAGCAATAAATACTTGTGTGTCGTCAGCACGTGTTGTTCCTTTGTTCGCATGAGCACGGCCCGCATTAGTCGGCATGCGCTCGGTAACCCACGCGATCCCTCATTTGGGGTTTGGACTGTCAGCCATGGTTAAGCGTTAAAAACGTATTTATTCTCCTATTACAACTCCACAACACCTGTTTCCAAAACCTGGTTTCTCAGCCACGAATCGACAATTCCTGAGTAAACCACCTTCAAAAAAAGAAGCTGGGCCAGAATTTCTACGCTCCTACAATTCGAACGGAATCCATCAAGAAGAAGCTGGATGCCCGACTACATCGATAAAGTGAGGCCTATACTTCTTATATAGAAGACGTCCTAGCACTTAGTCGTCGCGTCAATGACACCTTTTCAGAGGCCTAGTGGGTCTGACACGTCCATAAGGGTATTGGATCAGTCGTCTTCAATGCCCTCGACATGGAGAACCCTACCACCCTCGACGTCATCATCTGCACTTGTCAAAGCCTGGAAAAGGTTGTCAATCCGCCTGGAGCCTGATCAGGTATTCTTTGCTTCCACTGCTGACTCTGGCCTCCGCGCGTTTATATGCGGATTAATTCGTGTAGAGCTACTAGCTCAAGGAGATTCGTACCGCTCTGCACCTGAGCCACATCCTCAAAGTGCTAGCCTGCGCAGCAGTATAAAAGAGTTGGTCTCCATGACTTCTTCCCACCTACCACCGGCCGCTCCTACCACCTTCCATATGCCAACGTACGCTAGATCACATCCATGCCGCCTGCATATGGAGCGCGTACACCACCAGTGCCTTACCACTGTCTGGATGAATGAATGGATGGAATATAGGAGCGTACCCTTTGAAATAGGGTGATAGCAGGTGCAATCATGGTCGTTTTTTTCTTATATCTTAATTATTTGTTTAGATTGGTTAACTATACCATGATTCTAATTATTGATTTTTTGTTTCTACAATTCTAATATTATGTCAATTGTCTGCTTTTAAGCCGCCAATCTGGCAGCAAGTGGTGACGCATTGGCACCACCTGCTGTGGCGCAGTCGTACTACTCCACCTGGCTCCCAGGCCATCTTGTTGTTTATTAAAGCATCTACCGAGGACATATTTCCATTTTTCGCCATTGCCGGCTCCAAAATGAAAGTCGCGGCTACGACGCACTTCTAACAGGCTATCCTTCCCGTTTATGCTGCTCTAACCACTGTTCATTCTCTCATTGTCCCCGACATTCATCACGCCTCCCCCCCCCCCCCCCCCCCCAAAAAAAAAAAAAAAAAAAACGTTCCACTGTGAATCATGGTTACCGGCCTTGCAAACACCGTTTCTATTCGCCATTTCGCTGCTCAATATCACCGCTCCGCAAGCTTCTCCAATGCTCCGTTCAGTAGAAATACTGACCCCTGCAGGTTTAGAAGAAGAAACTGCATTCTTCGGACATCCCAAAAATGCTCCGGAATGTTCCTCCGATATGATTTTAGTTTGTGTTGATGTTTTAATCGACACGGGTGCAGCTGTTTCTGTGATACACGCTTTCTTGTGCTTCCCCTTGCGCAAAGTAAAACACCTTACAGTGGACTTGAACTACGTGGTGATAACAGTTCAATCATATGGCCTGCTGCTGAGTGCATCATTTGAAATTCTGCTAATCATATCCGCCACAATGTACAATCCGCCATGGTGTCGCTTTGCACTCAATCTATTATTTTTGGCTGGGAGTTTCTGACTACCACATCAGCCAGCATTTAGTGCTGTGACAGGGTCATCCACATGAAAGGGCGCGATCCGTTGTGTGATCCACCGATCGACGACATCGCCTTCTTGCCGCTACTGGCTCAGTTTTACACTTTGAATGCGAACAACGTCTAGCGCTTACTTCTATTGACATTAACAACAGGGATGTGCTAATCGCGCCTTGTGATCGCCATCTAAGGCGTGCCTTAATATAATGTGTTGTTCGTTATTAGCACGGTACAGGGGCTGTCGTTGCTTTGAACTATTCATCTGAGCCCATTGTCCTGACCAAGAAGCGTTGGTTTACTTGTGCCTCGGACATTCAGCCGGTATCCTTCAGCGACATTACCTCCCCCCTCTCCTCTTCCTCAAACATCAAGCCTCTTTTGACGTCAGTTCTGTGACCCTGGGCCTAACTTCTGCTGCACAGCACTGCATCATTACCCAGGGTACTTCTATTAGCCGCCATCCTCACCGTGTTTCTTAATCCTGGGGTAAAATAATCGACGATAATGTGAACGATGTGCTCCGAAGAGACATTATTCGGCCTCAGCCAGCCCCTGGTTCAGCCCCGATCGTCCTGCTGAAAAAAGGATGGGTCAGTGTGTTTTTGTCTTCATTATCGTGCACTTAACAAAGTCACTCGCAAGCACGTTTATCTCATGAATGGATTGACGACTCCATTGATTTTCTTCAGGGCACCGAATATTTCTCTGCCTAGTATCTCCGTTCAGGTTACTGGCAGATTGCTATGCACGAAGCGGACGAATAAAAATCGCATTTACCCTTCCCGCAGGGCTTCACGAGTTCAATGTCATGGCTTTTGGACTTTGGAAAGCCCCCGCTATATTTTAGGCCTTCATTGACACTTCCTTTATGTCTTAAATGCAAAACGAGCATGTGCTGCTTGGACGACGTGGTTATCTTTTCTGCATAGGTTTCTGATTATGCCGCATTGAACAAGCATTAACGTGCCTGGCATCCACTGGTATCTAAATAAACAAAAAAGTGTAATTTTGCCAAGAACTCAAGATTCTGATCAACCTCTTAAGCCGCGATGACACTCGCCTGGCCCTGACAAGCCTGCTGAAATTTTGTATTTTGCACGCCCTCAGCGGAATAAGAATCTGCGCAGTTTCCTTTGTGTATCCTTCTACTTACGCCGTTCATCACCAATTGTGCTACCATTAATGCACCAATACGCCAGCTTCTATCCGACCGCACTACTTTCATTTGGTCCGATGAATACGAGAAAGCTTTTCAAACCCGGAGGAGTGCTGTCACTTCAGGTCCTGTCCTCGCTTAGTTCGACAAACATTGATGCCTTCATTCTGCACATCGATGTCATGTTGGCTTTTCCATCAGCGCCGTACTTCTGCATTGTGAAAGCGCATCTCAAGAGAAGGTAATTGCCTTTGCGAGTCGCAATCTGAAACCAGCGAAACGCAAATACACCATACCTGAGCAGGGGTGCCTTGCTGTTGTTTGGGCGGTTCAAAAATTCCGCCCCTACCTTTGCGGCTGCCATTTAAAGGCCATTAACGATCACCATCCGCTGTGGTTGTTACCTACCCTCAAACATTTACACTATGCCTGGGCTGTTGGATTCTGCGTCTGCAGGAATACACCTTGATGTCACCTACAAATCGGGCGGTAAACATCAATCAATATGGCGATGCTCTTTCGCTTTGCCCGCTTCCAGAGTCACATGGTAGTACTGCTCCGCGTGTTGCCGCGTGCACGTTCAACTCCCCAATGTCGTCAAGGGCTCCAGACATCACCGGTGCATCTTATACCGCTGCTCTGGATAACCGGGCTATTGTTGCACACCTGTGAGCAGATCCATACAGCCGTTCTCTAATCGATGGTCTTACCGGTGCTTCTTACCCTCCTACCCCTAGGATGCGCAGGAGAATTGAACAGTTTAGACTTGACAGCGGAGTGCTTTCTAGTTCCATTTATTTCTCTGAGGAAACCCATTGGCTCCCAGCTGCTCCTAAAGCACTTCGCACTCATATTCTGGTGGCCCTCTACGATGATAATAAAGCCGGTCACTTAGGCTTTCACAAAACTTATCACAGCTTGAAAAGACATTGCTTCTGACCTGGCCTTTCCTCACGCATGGCAAAATACATCGCCTCTTGCCTGCCATGCCAGCATCGAAACCAGTCGACTTCACCTCCCGCTGGCCTACTACAACCTTTTTCCTGCCATGCCACTCCTTTCGCAGTTGTCGGCATCGAAATATACGGGACGTTTCCATTGCCCGCACGAGATAATTGCTGCATCTTCCCCGCCGTCGATCATCTACCACGCTACGCGGAGATCGCTGCCTTAATAACTTAGCGTCTGTTGTGGGGACATTCTTCTCAGAACAATCTAGATAACTTGTTCATTATTAATATAAACTGCGCGAACACGAAGACAAAGATTCCGTTCACTCGTGTATGTTTCTAAAATGTTCCAGGCTGTGCTAGTAGCAGTTTGCGACGTTATCTAGATTACCAAGATGCTTTGTTGGGCGAGTTGGTACTTATTCATTATTAATATAAACAGCGCGAACACGAAACAGTTCGAAACCCACCGCCGGACACCCACCGGTAAAATTGGGTACAAGCGTCCCCCGGCCTGGCGCCCGGCCCTTTCAGGGGTGTGCGTTTGGAAGAAGCTCTTCCAAACGCACATCCCTGAATCTTCGTCTTCGTGTTCGCGCTGTTTATATAAATAATGAATACGTTATCTAGATTGTTCTGAGAAGAATGTCCCCACATCAGACGCTGAGTTATTAGAGCACCGATCTCCGCGTAGCGTAGCAGAGCTTCTTCCAAACGCACACCCGTGAAAGAGCCGGGCGCCAGGCCGGGGGACGCTTGTACCCAATTTTACCGGTGGGTGTCCGGCGGCGGGTTTGGAACTGTTTCGTGTTCGCGCTGTTTATATTAATAATGAATAAGTACCAACTCGCCCAACAAAGTATCTTGGTAATCTAGATAACGTCGCAAACTGCTACTAGCACAGCCTGGAACATTTTAGAAACATACACGAGTGAACGGAATCTTCGAGACAGATCTCGGTACATCTTACGTAACAACTAAACTGGTAAAGGTGCGTCTCGCGACATCGAACATTAACAAACAAAGAATACAGAACTGATACGCGAGCCAGAGTGATAAGACTGCATGCCGGCGGCTGCCAAAAAACAACAAATATAGCTTTGTAGATTTTGCGGCTTCACTCCCCCCTTAAAAAACGTCGCCTCGATGTTCCAAAATAAACAAACAACTTAAATAGAAACATTACAAAGTTTGAACATGACGCATTATTTAAAACGCGTAATAATGCTTTAGACGAACAACATGTGCGTATTCTGGGCGCGCGCGTCCGCGTTTTGATGCTGTCGCACAGTCGGTAATAACTTCATAGTCGAGCTGTCCGACGCAGCGAAAGTTTTGTTACGGCCCAAATTATCGACGCAGCAGCTATTCACTCAGTCAACGGCGGCGAATTGAAGTCGAAACCCAACACTTGGTCTCCTAGATAGCACTCTGCACGGCGTCCTTGTAAGTTGTATCATCGGGAGTCGATGCGCTGTTGGTCTTTATAATGCAGCCATGCGAGTCGTGCGGCTTCCTGTGTAAGCTGCAGGTAGGCGGAGATATCAAAGTGGTCCTCTTTGGTTACGTGCGGCAGCATTGCGTCGAGCGTCGTCGTGGGTTCCCTGCCGTACACAAGCTGAGCAAGGTCGCTCTGGTCGCCTCCTGGATAGCCGTGTTATACGGGAGCATCACGTGCGGATTTATGGCATCCTAGGTCTTGTGTTCAGTGTCGACATACATGATGATCATGTCCGCCATCGATTTTGTTCAGGTGTTCGTAAGGCCATTGGTCTGGAGATAGTACGCAGTTGTTCGTCGATGGCTAGTATGACTATATTCCTGGATGGCTTGCGTCAACTCTGCCATAAACAGCGTTCCCCTGTCCGTGATGAGCACTTCTAGGACGCCGTGTCGGAAGCGAATGTGTTCAACAAAAAATCTGGCGACTTCTGTCGCGGCACCATTGGGTAGGGATTTCGCTTCGGCGTAACGGGTAAGGTAGTCAGTGGCAACAATGATCCACTTGTTACCCATAGACGAAAATGGAAAGGGGCCGAGGAGATCCATCCCAATTTGTTGGAAGGGCTGTGTTGTGGGCGCGCAATCAGGTTTAGTAGTCCTTCTGGTCTAATCGGCGGGATCTTGCGTCGTTGGCACTCACAACACGTCTTCACGTGGTGGGCAACTTCGGCAGGCAGTCGCGGCCAGTAGTACTTCTCCTGGCGCAAGCCCAAGATGGCCCGCTGTGTGCTCATCGTGCAACGCATGCAGAATTCTCGGCTGGAGGCTTTTAGACACAAGAAGCTACGCGGTCCTGTTTGGTGTGAAGTTCTTCATGAAAGACCATTGCTTAACGCGAACGATGATAGATGTGTTCTGAACACAGCAGGAGGGGGAGCGGGCTGTCTTTTATTCTAAGTAATGGGCTAATGCTTTCAGCTAAGGCTCTGATTGCTGTTGTTCTGCGAAATATGCTGGCGCTTACCGTTCCCAAAAAGGCGTCTTCGTCATCTTATTTCGCCGGTGCATCAGCGGGGGCTCATGGCGAGCAGCCTGCATCGTATTGTTTTTGGCCTGACTTGTAGAGGACTGTGAGGTCAAATTCTTGAAGACATAGGCTCCATCGAGCAAGGCGGCCGGAGGGGTCTTTCAAATTTGCCAGCCAGCAGACTGCGTGGTGATCGCTTACCACCTTGAATTTTCGGACGTATAAGTACGGGCGGAACTTTAGAGTGGCCTAGCTGATCGCTAGGCACTCCTTATTGGTTGAGTAATTGGCTTCAGCCATTGAGAGGGACCTGCTATCCTAGACGATGAGTTTCACCTGTCCGGCATTCTTCTGAAAGAGAACGGCGGCTTCAGTTCAGTTCAGGCGTTCAGTCGTGTCCGACTCTTCGTGACCCCAATGAACCATGTCACGCCACGCTTTCCGGTCTCTCACTATCTTCTTAACACCACATAGCTTCATCTGCAATGCCTCGAGAATGCCATCTAACCATCGCGTTCGCTGCCTACCCCTTCTCCGGCGACCTTCAACCTTTGCCAACATCAAATCTTTCTCCAGCGACTCCTCTCTTCTCATCAGATGACCAAAGTAGCTGAGCTTTAACTTTAGATTTTGACCCTCCAATGAGCAGTCAGGGTTTATGGTCGACAATATCGACTGATTTGATCTTCTGGCAGTCCAAGGAACTCTTAAGAGTCTTCGCCAGCACCCCAACGGCGCCTAGACCTAGACTGCTCTCGTCGGTATGTATCTCAGTCACGGCGTACTCATCAAAGTGGCCTGGAACAGGAGTGGACTGTAGACATCGCTTAAGTTCCTCAAAGGCTTCTGTTTGCGGTGCTTCTCGTTGAAATATCACGTCTGTCTTTGTACGCGGCGTCAAAGGTTTGACGAGGCTCAAAAAGGTCTTGATGAATCGTCGGGGATATGCGCACATTCCGAGGAATCGGCGAACAGCTTTCTTGCCACCAGGCTGTGGAAACTGCCATCGCAGCTGTGTTCTTTAGGTCGGGGTGAACTCCCTCCTCTTGACAATGTGCCCCCAGAAACTATATCGCTTCGTAGGCGGAGTGAAACTTCTTTCAGCATTAAACCTGAGGAATTGTTTGCGTCATGTGCTGTTCGAAGCCCTCTCAGATAATCTTCAAAGTTTGAAGGAACACAATAAAGTCGTCTAAATATACCACCCAAATCTGCCACTTTAATTCCGCGGAGCAGAGGCCAAATGGCATCATATTTAAATCAAAAAGATTCTCCGGTTTGATGAATGCATCCTTCTAGCGATCTCTTTCGTCGACCTCTTTCGCCAATATCCGCTCTTTAGATCCATCGATTAGAAGTACCTTCCATTGCAGAACCAGTCTGGAGTGTCATCGATGAGAGGAAGAGGGTAAACAAGCATCTTTCTTCGTTATGCTGTTTAGGCGGCGGTAATCGACGCAGACGCGAAGTGTCCCGTCTTCGTCACTAGAACGACTGGTGCGGCCCAGGGGCTCTTCCATGGCTGGACCACGTCATCACGAAGCATTTCGTAAACTTTATACGTATGGCTTGTCGTTCTCGCGGCGATACATGGTAGGGGCTTTGACGCAGCGGTCGAGTGCTTTCGTCCGTAATGACGCGATGCTTTGCCAACGGAGTTTGCCGCACCTTCGAGTTTGAAGAAAAGCACTCACTGTAGTTTTCAAGAATCCAGTTTTGTCTGTGTTAGGGGAGCGCTGCGTTAACGTCGAAATTGGGCTACTTGGCTTGATTGGGTGCACCGTCTTCAAGTTTTCTGGGGAGGGCGAACAATTCTCGGGTGTCCACTAGCTCGTCAAGGAAAGCATCGTCATGCTCTTGTTCAGGTGCGGGTATTCGTCTGTGAAGTTTCTGAGGAGCACATGAGCTTGTCTATGACGAAAGCGGAAGATGCCTCTTGCGATGCCAATTCCTCTATCCAGTAACAACTGAGTGTTTCCTTTGACAACCACTTCCGTGATTTTGTCTTCTTTTGTAACCACAAGGACGATGACGCCTGATCGGGGCGGTACAGTCAATTCTCTGTCGAGGACGTTTAGAGCGACGTGATGTGTCTAAGTTCTCGTAGCAGGTATGGCTTTGTCGGTCGAAAGCTTGATAAGTTTGGATCGGAGGTCGATAATCGCTTTAATGTTCGTTCAGAAAATCCACGCTCAGAATCGCGTCGCGGGAACAGTGCTGTAGAAGGACGAAGCTGGTAGGGTAGGTACAGTTCTCAACCTCAACCTCATTCAATTCTCAACCTGTCTATCCTGATATAATTTTAACGACCCGAACAATACTGTCGTGTCATTCTCGATGGGTTTCAAGTATGTTTTATACATCGGCAATGATATAGTAACACTAGTAGAGAATATTTATTCAAGAAAAATGGCTTAAGCGGTAAGGGCAAGGTTGGCATAGGATACGCCCCCACTGCTCTGGTGGGTTAATGCTTCATTTTCTTGACAAACACATGCCATGAAATAAAGGCAGAGATTCTTTACCCAAAACATTTAGAAAGCCCTGAAACGAATGATTGGGTGGCAATACGCATTCAAGCAGGGCATGATTCGTGCAATGTTGCCGTTGAGTTGGAAGCGTGGCTTATGTTGCCTACGAAGCGCTTATAAAAGCCCGACTGTTGCGGTGTTCTCAATTGGAAAGAAGTTTAGTACAGAGGTGGAACGCGTAGCAGTTACAGGCCCTACCATTCCTTCTATACGTCTTCAGTGTGATGCGTGAGACCACTCATACGTGAAAAATTGTAAGAATACTTCGTCGCCCTCCTCGAAAAAATCACAACAAAACAGACGAATAATTTTTTTATGCTGACAACGGTCGCTGCCTATGTATAGAAGCACAATAACGCGCAGTATACGAGCATATACACTTTAGCAATCTGACGTAGGCCAGTGAGACGTAGCACCTATAAAACCAAACATACTATTGGCTGTCAGCTCGGCTTTATTTGTTACAATGAGGTTTTACATGTGCATCATGAAAACTTTTGTCCATAACTGGAAATAGACACATAAATTCTTTATTTATGCACTATTTCATTTGCGTGGTGAAAGAAAAGATAAAATTTTGGAAAACAGATGTCAAAGAGATTGTGCTAGTGAAGACAAATTCTGCACCGTTTCATCATGTACGCTAGCTGACTCCTCAACCAGGCCCCACGATAGAAGACAGGCTAGCTGGAGCGTATGTTTTGTTGTAATTGGCATCAGCCATAAACTTGCACTTGATTCCAATATGCCGGCGTGCTCTGCTTTGAGTGGTTCAGCAAGAGATGAATGATGAACAAAGTCTTTAGGCTGCTGATGCAGCATAGCTAATAGTCAAAAGGTATCTCCCCCCATATAAAAAAAAAATAAAAGCAATATTTTTTATACGTTCTCTACCTTCGCCTGGCAGAGAAAAAAATTTACCTTTCTCGGATGTTCTGGAATGAAGTGTACTTAACTTCTATAGCCTTGCACGCTGCCCAACGTTTTACAAGTTCTGTACTTGCTGTGGCAGTTGTTAACTCTATCAGACTGAACATTTCTTGGTAAAGACCTAAAAGAGAAAATATCGAAGAAGCTTGAAGCGTAGCAACCCCACAATCGGCGAGTGGAAATAGGTGTCAATAAATGTTTTGTTTGAACCAAACAAAAAGACATGAATGCGCGCTCACCACCGAAATACTTTTATTAAAATTATTGTTACCTGTTCAAGCTGCTCTTCAAGGAAATTGTGTTTGTCCAAAAGCTGTATAAGTGCGTGTATAACTGTCATGACCTGCCTTCGAATATTTTTGCAAAGTCGGCTTAACATCACGAGTTTAAATGCTTGTTCCTATGCAGTATTCTGGGAAGATTCTCCATACGTTTAGGAATATTATCAAAGCGCATTGCGATCAGACCGAGGGTATTCCAATCTAGAAATCACGTTCGTTCGCTCTAACAGTTTAGAAAAAACCTACCGTCTGTGCCAAAAGTAATCAGGCTTGAGGGTTTCATTTTAAACTATGTTTGGAGCCCTTGATCTATTTCAAAAGCAAAAACTGGTGTTTACAGATAAGAATGATAAGATAGGCTTTTTCCGCACAGGTGATTAATAATTTGGCATGTCTTGTAAAACGCTTAACTACAGGGCTAAGCAGCACACCGGACCGCCTGGTTCTTTCCGGCAAAGACGGTACGTTCCTTCTAGAAATAATAAACGGGCGGCTATTTGCGACGCGGCGGCGCCAGCCTTCGCCGTGGCAGCGTACGCATTCTTCGTTCACACACTCGAGCAGCGTCCAGTGAACCCCGGCGGAATTCCAACTTGCGGTGTCATATGCAACCATGCGGAGAGCGCTGCCGCACTCGCACGACCGGCGCAGGCGCTCTATCTCTCTTCGCTCTTCCCTCTTCTCTAGCAGGGCTGGTGCGCGCCTCGCGTGTTGTCTGCTGCAGCTCAGCTCGCACTCGGAGAATAAACAGTAGAACTACGACGTGCTTCGTCCTGTCTAACGGAACAGTCTGCAGCTCAGTGTGAGTACCACTGACCCCTTGTTTTAAGATATATGTTCCTAACGGAAGCAGGTTTTTGGGAATTATTTGCTTTATTTACCTCCCATGTTGATACACTTTACTGCAGGAGTAAAGACTCGGGATCGGACCTTGCGTGCCAGCTTCCTCTTGGGCTGCTTCGGTTGACGCTGCATGCAAGGCTGGGCTGGACGACCAGTAAGATATAATTTTTTATGCAGTGCGGGGTATTAACTGCAAATTAATAATGTTGTTAGTTATTGGCACCTAATAATTAAGATTAACAGATAGTGCGTATCTGCTGTCTATGTACGCCGAGAGTAAGAAAAGCTTGTGCGTCAACTCTATTGCACCAAACAGAAAATGTGCATTGTTCATGAATTCCAATTTCAGCACACTGACTTGGACTAACTAATTTCGTAGCAGTGACAAATTTTCCTGCTCATGAGCAGTTGGTCCAAGCTGTACTGAAGAAAAGCATTCTGCATAATAATCTCTTTTTTTTTTGTTTTCGCTTGCAGTGGTTTGTGCGAAAGGAATATGGTGACATGCAAGCTGCTACAGCACACATTGCCAAGGGCTGCTGAAAGCTTCTCTACTTATAACCGAGAGAAAAAGGCGCATGCTAGAGATGCTGGCTTGGCATACACCTGAAGCTGCATTTAATGCGGCGTCTCCCTTCAACCTGGGATCTGCCGACACCTTGTCAATACACCTAGCCAGAGGTGAACTCCTATGATCCACATGCGCACCTAATAAATATTCATAAAATTACAAATTCTGTTTATTTTTGTGTGTGAATGCATGTATACTTAAAGGATGCTATAATATACAGGGTGTTTCATCTAAGATTTTACCTAGTTTTTAAAAATAGGAAAATTAAGTTTCATTGTCGATTCTTCTTTTAGTTGTTGTATTAAGAGTAGAGAAAAATCAGGAGCCCTAAAGGGTGCCAATTAGCTTAATAATTAACTAAGTTTACCTAATCAACTTTTTTTTTATACCAGCTAGGAGCTGCTTTCAAATTGCAACAGTGAGCTACCGGTGTGAGAACGCCAAATAGTATTTTAAACGACAAAGAAAGCATTTCTTAAGGACTGCAGCGCTGGAAATTCTGGCCGCTTTCGACGCACGAAAACGAAACCTAGCAGTCGAGGCACGCACTTATGCACGCCCATGAGTGACGCAGACGTGACGTCACCGAGAGAAACCAGCCGTCTGGAGACGGCCGCTGCCGCCCGCGAAATACGCGCCTGTAGCTGCGTCATGTTCTGGTAGGATCTTGAGATATCACCAACGCATTGCGGGCGAAGCTTGTCATGGTGCGGGCGTAGGTATGGGCAAATCAGCCCTCCCTCTTGACTACAAGCTTTGGCTCCCAGAGGGTGAAATAAAAAGAAAAGCAGTACATGCACAGATATCGCACCACTGAATGTGATGACGCAGCGCCAGACGAGTATTTCACGAGCTGCAGCAGCAGCCTTCAGACGTCTTGATTCGCCCCGCGACGTCACGAATGCGTCACTCGTGGGCGCGTACAATTCCGCGCTTCGTCTGCTAGGTTTCTTTTTCGTGCGTCGAAAATGGCCAGAATTGCCAGTGCTGCAGTCCTTAAGAAATGCACGTTTCTTGTCGTTTAAAGTACCATTTGGCATTCTCACACCGGTAGCTCACTGTTGCAATTTGAAAGTAGCTTCTAGCTGGTATAAAGAAAAAGTTAATTAGGTAATTTTAGTTATTTATTAAGCTAATTAGTACGGTTTTGTGCTCCTCATTTTTCTCTACTCTTAATAGAACAGCTAAAAAAAGAATCGACAATAAAACTTAATTTTCCTATTTTTAAAAAATAGGTAAAATCTTAGATGAAACACCCTGTAGTATTAACTGCATGTAAAATACCTGCACAAAAACAAACCCAACCCTGTGTTGAGTAACACCCTTAAAATAAAAAAATAGTCACAAAAAATAGCATTAAACTGTAATGGGATTGCCTGGATGCCAATGATGCAAAGCCAGTGGACAAGCTTTGGTGGGCAATGATGTGCAGCCGATGAGCCTAGCTGAATAGCAGTTATTAGAGCCAGTGAGTAAGCTTGGATAGCCAGGGAGAGTGGCTGGATGTACGTTATATTGAAGCCAGTGGGTATAATTGGATGGAAGATATTCGGTAGCCGTTGAATGAGACTGCATGCCAATAAACAACCTGTACTGCCATTGGTGGCTATTGTAGGAATGCCATTCTAGTAGGAAACGTAGCGCAAAGAAGACAAGGACAAAAAAGGAAGGAAACACACACGAGCGCTTCCTTTTTTTTTGTCCTTCCTTTTTCTGTCCTTGTCTTCTTTGCGCTACGTTTCCTAAAATGCGAATGCACCAACTCGCCCAATTTAGCATTCTTGTGCAGTTCCATTCTAGTAGATTGAATTAAATCTTGGCGTGGGTAGCGCCCCAATGAAACATTATTATTGGCCCCAATACTGGGGCCGGTTTCCCCCAATATTGCGCTGATGGCGGTTCATTGAAGGCGTGCTACTTCGGGAGGGTAAAAGTGGCAGACTAATTGGTGACGAATGCTCTCCCCTCTGGCGCCTGTACACATGAACTTCACCGGACGGACTGTACAGGAATCAGATCGATTATATTATTTGCCGGACGAGATGGAGAAGCGCTATGCAAGCAGTAAAAACAAGGCCTGGGGCCGATTGTGGCACCGATCATCAGCTTCTTGTTGCCAAGATTAAGCTTCGATTGAGGAAAACGCAGAAAATTAGAAGGCCTTTCAGGTATAATCTGGATCAAGTTCCATTAGAATATGCTGTGGAAGTGAGGAATCGATTTCAAGAATTAGATCTAGAAGACAAAGAGCCCGAAGAGATGTGGACTGATGTTCGTGATATAATACAAGAAGTTGCTACTAAGGTAGTTTCAAAGCAAAAGAAATGCAAGAAAGCAAACTGGTTATCTGAAGAGGCTTTGCAAATAGCTGAGGAAATGAGGATGGCAAAAGTTATGGGGGAAAGAGAAAGATACAAGGTTCTCAATGCGGATTTTCAGAAAATAGCAAGGAGAGATAAGAATGCCTTCCTGAACATACAATGCCAAGCAGTTGAGGACAACAGCCAATTAAGGAACAAAAGAGCTCTGTATAAGACAATCAAAGATATCAAAGCAAGCTTCTGTGCTAAGCTGGGCGTGATAAAGGACAAACGAGACAAGGACCTCACTGAAGCCGCAGAGATAAAGAAGAGGTGGCAGGAATACACAGAAGAACTGTACAAGGAGGACCCGAATGTGCAAACCCAACATAAGACGGTTGTGATCACTGATCTCGAGCCGGGCATCCTGAAGAGTGAAGTTGAATGGGCCTTAGCCAGCCTTGCTAAGAACAAAGCTAGCAGAATTGATCACATTCCAGATTAGTTGCTTCAAAACCTCAACCATGACGCTGTTAACATTCTGCATACATTATGTCAGAAGATTTGGACAACCCTGCAGTGGCCGCAGGATTGGAGGAGGTCAGTTTACATCCCAATTCCAAAGAAAGGCAGTGCCAAAGATTGTTCCAACTACCACACGATCGCGCTTATTTCGCATGCTAGTAAGGTGATGTTGAAAATCCTCCAAGGTAGGATGCAGCAGTATGTCGATTGGGAGCTTCCGGATGTGCAAGCTGGGTTTCGCAAGGGCAGAGGAACTAGAGACCAAGTTGCCAACCTTCGCTGGATCATGAAAAAAGCAAGAGAGTTCCAGAAACCATCTACTTCTGCTTTATTGATTATGCGAAAGCGTTTGACTGCGTAGATCACAGAAGATTGTTGCAAGCTCTCCAAGAGATGGGAGTTCCAATTCACCTAATCTGCCTCCTCAGGAACCTGTATGAAGGGCAAGAGGCCACAGTCAGAACTGGGCATGGTCTTACTGACTGGTTTCCGATTGAGAAAGGAGTGAGGCAAGGCTGCATACTGTCGCCCTGCCTATTTAATCTATATGCAGAGTGCATCATGAGGAAGGCCGGTCTGGACGAGTCTTCAGCTGGAGTGAAGATTGCTGGAAAACGTATCAACAACCTTAGATATGCGGACGATACCACTTTAATGGCAGAAAGTGAAGTGGAACTCAAGGGACTTCTAATGCGCGTACAAGAAGAGAGTGAGAAGTTTGGGCTTAAACTGAACATAAAAAAGACAAAGATCATGTCGTATCGCGCTATCAAGTCCTGGAGCATCAATGGACAAGAAGTTGAAGCTGTGACAGATTTTCTCTTTTTGGGCTCCAAGATTACCTCGGAAGGAGACTGCAGCCATGAAATTAGGAGACGCCTGCTTCTGGGAAAGAGAGCAATGGTTAGCCTTGACCGCCTAGTAAAGAGCAGAGACATTAGTCTGCCAACCAAGATCCGTATAACTCGTGCTATGGTCTTTCCAGTTGTGATGTATGGATGCGAGAGTTGGACTGTGAAAAAAGCTGACCGCCGAAGAATTGACGCGTTTGAATTGTGGTGCTGGCGAAGACTCTTGAAAGTTCCTTGGACTGCCAGAAGATCAAATCAGTCAATATTGTCGACCCCAAACCCTGACTGCTCACTGGAGGGTCAAATTCTAAAGTTAAAGCTCAGCTACTTTGGTCATCTGATGAGAAGAGAGGAGTAGCTGGAGAAAGATTTCATGTTGGGAAAGATTGAGGGTCGCCGGAAAAGGGGTAGGCAGCGAACGCGGTGGTTAGATGGCATCTTTGAGGCACTGGCGATGAAGTTATATGATGTTAGGAAGATAGTGAGAGACCGGAAAGCGTGGCGTGACATGGTCAATAGGGTCACGAAGAGTCGGACACGACTGAACTGAACTGAACTGAACTGCTCGCCCCTCTGCAGGAAGTCGTCGATTTCTTGTGGTCGCTCCCCAGGACGGGGTCTTTGGGCGTCGATGTCAAAGCCGCAGGGCGATGCGTCTCTAAGGGTGCAGGATGTGGTCGTCCTAGCCGCAGTGGAAGCATAGTTTCCGGTTGTTCGCAGTCCTCCAGGCATCGCACTTCCTCGGGCTTGGGGGTCGTTGGTAGGCTTGACGGGCGGGGGCCAGGGGCGGCTTTCGGAAACATAACGCTAGCGACAAGGACCAAGAAGGTCACGTCGGGGTGTAGGACGACGCAATGCAGCAGTATAGTTTATGGCTGCTACTTCTTGCACTGGAGCAGTCGGAGACGTCCCTTGAGGAACACTCAATGCCAGCTTGACTTCTCCACGGACGACGTCCTCGAGCGTCGCCACCTGGAGTTGTTGGGATGGCGACAGACACCGGCGGAGTTTTTCTCGCACGTTAACCTGGATGAGGTGCCGAAGACTCTCTTCGCTCGCAGATGCGTTGATGTAGAAGCTTGCTTAGACCGGCTAGAGTGGTCGTTCGTAGTGGCGCATCCGGGCGTCCATTGTCCTCTCGATGGTCGACGCCTGACTTTCAAATTACGCCACGCGTTTGGCGGATTTCTGACCAGCGCTGCAAAAAGAGTCTTTAACGCCTCGCATTAAAAATTTCACTTTCTCACCTTCGGTTATGTTAGGGTCGGCGCGGCGAACGAGGCGCTTCATTTGCTCTGAATAGACCAAGACGGGCTCGTTTGGGAGTTGAAGTCTTGATTGGAGGAGAGCCTGAGCTCTTTGTTTTCAGAAAGAAATATCTCCCAATCCTTTAAAGAAGTCTCGTGATTTTCGAACAAAATTCGGGCAAGTCCTTGAACAACAAAGTAGACTTGCCTGAGTTTCGCAGCGTCGTTCCAGCCGTTGTATTCTGCCACACCGTCGAAAAGGTCCATCCAGTCTTCCGCATCTTCACTGGGCAGTCCTTGGAAAATGGGGGCTCCCAGGGCTGCACGAAAACTACTGGTGCTGTTGACTGGGCGTTTTCCAAAGTTGATGCCTTCCGGAGTCGAACGGGGTCAGGCAGCAGACCGTGTTCAGGTTGTAGGCCTTAGAGTCGGCGGCTGGCTCGGTGACCAGTAGGCTGGTCTCCCAGGGCGACAGGAACAAGGTTGAGGTCTTCACTTGAAGGATCAAGAGCAGCACCTACTCCAGATGTTAAGTGGTGGTGACAAGGTCAATGGCACAAATGAAGAGTCGGTGATTGCGCTGAAGAAACTCTTTATTGGGCTGACTTGCGCCCGCAAAAGAACTAAGCAACTTGGCGGCGGAAATAGCAACAAACGTGCTCGTCGATCGTCGAAGTATGAATGCCCGTCGCACTCGTCAACGCTCAATTTAAAGGCTGCTCAGAACAATCTAGATAACGTCGCAAACTGCTACAAGCACGACTTGGAACAGTCTAGAAACATACTCGAGTGATCAGAATCTTTGAGACAGAGCTCGGCGCATCTTACGAGACAACAAAACTGTTAATGGTGCGTCTCGCGTCATCGAGCATTAACAAAAAAAGAATACAAAACTGACACGCGAGCCAGAATCAGAATGATAAGACGTGATGCCGTCGGCTGCCAAAAAACAAATACAGTTTTGTATTTTTCGCGTTTTGTATGTTTTTACGTTTCTGAAATATGTAAACTGATTGGCAATATATTATCCAAACAGTGAAAAAATGAGTGAAATCCTCAACACCACTTTTTCTGAAAAACAAAAAACTAGAGCATATTTTGAGCAAGCCATGAGAGTGTCAGCAGATTTTTATGGCTGCGTTGGCTTCGTGTGCGTAATTGTGTTTGCAATTTCATTCAGTAAGGAAAATAAGAATAAATATTTGTGATTTGTCATAAATTATACTTTTCAATAACAAAATTTAGAAAAATAGCAACTAGAACGCGATAACTTTCGTTCGTATTGGAAAATATTTGCTGAAGTGTAAAATATTTGAGATTCATTAGCCATCAGTCCTATGTAGAGTCCTACCAAGGCCAGGTGCGCATTTAGTGGGGCGCATGCAGTCAAACCTAACTGCTTGTATTCGTCAATGGATTTGAAGAAAATTATGATAGAGGAGCACACTAAACGTTGCAGAATACACGGAAGAATCGCCTAATTTTACTAACCATATAAACATTTTATTTGTATTAAGACTTCAGAGATGACAAATTATGTAATTACGATGTCAGCATAATGATGGTCCGCATTTCAGAGATTTATTGAAGCTTCAAAGAAGGTTTATCAGGTATATGTATGAAAAATTTATTTCGGCTCTGTGTCTTGTATGCGTATTCGAAATCGATGTTTTCCAGTATCGGGTTTTGGTATTGAAAGCACGTTCGTGAAGTATCTTGCGCACTCCTACCAAGCAGATATTACATAGTGAGGAAAATATAATCGATGATGCGCAACTGCTACAAAGCAGAAACCGAACTTTTGCTTACAACTGGCTGATATTCTGAAGTTCTGCTCCTTGTTTATATGTATCAATGAACAATGTTTTATTACCTGGTTTCCCCAGCACGCATGATGCATTCATTCGTTCACAAGAAAAGAGCACTTCCAGCGAAATGCACTCGTTTACCTCCGTCCATGTGTGGTAAACATTCCCCGTGTCCTTGCCCAAGCGGAATAAGCTCCACTTCTGAGGGTACAGATAGGCTTTGCAATCTTCTTTTATAGATCCGAACTTGTCTCAACTTTGACTTACGTCCCTACTCAGGCCACCCTGTCTGCATCTTCCTAAATAATGAGGCAGGTACTCATCATTCGTCGTGGGTTTCCATGGTATTGTAGCCCACTAAGATTTATAATATATTGCTCTCTTTTCTCATACCTCTTAATAATATATTGCCAGGACGCGGGGATCACATTATTTCTCCCACCCCGGCTTTAGTATGTCTGACAATCGTTTTCATTTATTGCACACCACACTCTTTTTGTGTAACTAGTCGCTTTTTTCGTCATTTAATAAATAACGGTATAGAAAAAAGTATAAATCCTCAAGCATTGTGTTCTTAATTTTCGGTACTAGCATCGGCGAAAATTTGAACTCAATGAGGCTGAATGAGGCAGGTTTCGCTAGAAGACAAGTGGCGATTTCCACTCCTTGTTTATTTAGCGAAAACACGACAACATGTTACGGTTATAAATGTCTCATGCGTTGCAGCTTAGTGAAAACAAATAAAAACGTTATCGATAACAACAACTAAGATGTCAAACTGCTCTTGGTTGCGAGGCGGCTTTAAAGGTGAGGCGATTCCCTCGCTGCTTGTACACAACTATTGACTGACCAAGTGCTAGGATGTGTATATGTATATGGAAGTCACTCTGGTGCCGTCTTTTACGTGCAGCGGTAACGTTGCCTTAGTGCAGCATTTACACGAGGCATTTGGTAGGGTTAGCTTTATGGTTAATTAGTATTAAAATGAGGCAACCCTTCACTCATCTGCTTTACCGAGACAAAGCGTAAGGAAATAACTGCATGAGAATTTACCAGAGAAGTGTTGCGCAAATTTTTCTTCAGGAGGCCAAGTAGCACGTGCCCGCTCGCTGTGGACACGAGCAGCCTTTTTGAGAAAACGAGAGATATTACCAAGGTACAAAGTTTGGTAAAACAAATATTAGCTGCTTAGAGCACTAATCTATGCGACGTATATGGAGGGTTAGACGGCTCCAGATCGGCGACGCGAGCCCAGAAAGCGGGGATTGCCCTCTATCGCTCCTCTTTTCCCCAGCTATGACGTAGGGAAGACTAGAAAGTCTTCCGCATGTCCTCCGCTGTGCTAGGGAAGGTGGCCCCATTTTCAAATTTTAGGATGCACGCGCAAGTGCATGCTTCATCTTGCTTTGGTTTTGACTTAAGCACTTATGGAATTTGAAGACGACAAAACCACCGAGAAAATAGCGATTTAAAACATGCGCACGTATGTGGCTTTTAGTGGTAGTACAGTAGCCCAAAAAGTCAGGACAATAATAAGATTCGCGGTAGGGGAAAACAGGCACACGTTCCGCTAGTGACGAAGGTCGAAGTTGATAAAGCTATAGAAACTATAATAAAATTCAGTTTTTTACCCATAGCGACCATCGGTGATCCTCTATTTGTCCTACATGTCCTGCCCATACTCATTTCTTCTCAATTTCGACTAGAATGTCAGTAACTTTAGTTATTTCTCTCACCTAATCTGGGAGTTCTATGTCTTAATCCGTCCTGTACCAAGGTAACTATAGATTTGTCGAAGGACAGGGGGATATAGTGCTAGAAAATCTGGCCACCCTGTATACCGTAGTGCTTGATGTCAACTGTACCGGAACCATGGAAGAATTCAAACATGTTAATTCATAAGAAACTGAATGGCAAGGAATTGAAAAACTAGAGACAAATCAGTTTACTGTCTGTTACGTATAAGGTATTTAATAAGGTAATCGCTAAAAGAATTAGGATAAACTTAGACTCCAACCATACAAAAAATCAAACAGCTTTTCGGAAAGGGTACTCTGCTATCGATGATATCCATACCACCCATCAGATGATGGAAAAATGCGTGAAATATAGGCGTTATACTACCTTTATTTAGTCGGCACCGAGGCTTTTATTGACGCCATCGGGGATCACGAGGTCGAGCGCCAGGTAAGCCTCGGGTGCCCTGACGCGATCTCCGCCGCTTTAAATATCCCCATGGAGGCGACCAGCGGGGCTCCGATCATGCGGGGCTCCAATCAAGACGCCCACTTACGGAGGAAGCTGGCCGACCTGGAGCGGGCGTGCAACGCTGCTGCCGTGCACTACGTTGGAGAGAGATCTAGACCTGGCCAACGTGGCGCTTGAGGAACTCGAGTCGCGCGCCTCTGAGGCTCTCAAGAGTGCACAGACCTTTAAGACACGAAACGCTGAGATCCAGAAACTGCTGCATGGAGAGACGAAGCAGAAGCTGGGACTGAGTGTCGCGCCTGGAGAGCGAGAACACGACCTGGAGAGCGAACTGGAGAGCGATAACACGACCCTTCAGGAGCAGGTACAGGACGCGGGAGAAGCCAAGGGCAACCTGAAGAAGCTGGTCGCCACCCTCATGCAGCAAATAGTCATGCTCAAGAACAACGAGGACGAGGAAGGCGAGGTGGCCGTGCAGGCGGAGGATGCCAGCAAGCTGCTCTAGAAAGACATGGAGGCCCAGAAGCGGCAGACTCCGGAACTGCGTGCCCCCAATGACAAGATGGACAAATCCAAGCGCAGGCTCCAGGCCGAGGTCAAGGACGTCACCATCGCGCTTTAGAATCATCGGAACAAGGTTTTAGAGCTTGAGAAGAAGCAGCGCAAATTTGACCAGCTGCTGGCAGAGGAGAAAACCGCTGACCGGAACACTGCCGAGCGGGAATGGCGTATGAAGGATACCCGCATCCTCACCCTGGCCCGGGAGCTCAAGGAGCGCAACAGCACCCTCGAGAAGCTTGAGTGGTTCCGCAAGCAGTTGCAGCTGGAGCTGGAAGAGTTGGTCAATTCTCAAGGCGACGTCAAGCTGCGGCTTGAAGTCACTGCAGGCACTCAAGGCCCAGCGCGAGCGCGACCTGCAGGCGCGTGACGAGCTGGCCGAAGCAAAGCGGCGGGCCCTCTCCAAGCAGCTGCGGGATTTCGAGGCGGAGCTTGATGAGAAACAAGAGCAGCTATCGGCAGCCCTGACGCTTCACAGGAAGCTCTAGGCCGCTATCCAGGAGGCTGACCGGCCCATGCAATTGGCGAACAAGGCAAAGGAAGAGGACATGTGTGCATGCGAATGAAAAGCCGAAGCCGAGCCAAGGACTGGAGATATGAATACAAGGCACGCGAAGAAAATCATATGCCTGGACGAGAGGCTGTTGGTCGAGTGTAAGCGGAAGGAGCGGCAGCTGCTGATGTGGTTTTCACCTGAAATCCAGATGGAGAGCAGTCTGGCCCACTCGGAGTGGCTGGTGGGCTTTAGGAAGCAGCTGCGGGAATGGCTCAAGATGCAACAACCACGGTATGATATGGGCGACCACCACACACAGGAGGACGGCTCCTTCACTGCACATGTGGAGCGCCTGCAGCAGCTTATCGAGACAAAGGCCGATACGAGACAAAGGCCGCAGAGGGCAGCAGTGGTAACAGTCACCAGGTAGACCAATCCGTGAAAGCAGAGGCCGAGGTTGAGGACTCCTCATCGAGCAAGCTGTGTGAAGAGGAGAACGAGGACAAGGCCAAGAAACCGAAGGTCGAACCGGACATGGCGCTCATGCTAACGGAGGTGGACATTTATGCAATGAATGTCATTGTCCAGCTGAACATCTTGAGCCTCAATCTGTCTAACTTCGACCAGGTGGTCAACAACATCTGCTACATGCTTCTCAACATCTACGTGCCATAGTCTGAGCACTGCATTAAACTGAAGCCTGAGTACGCTTGCGCGGCCACCGCGTTAAGGCGGCGGAACCTGGAGGTCATCATCATAATCAGCCTGATTATACCCACTGCAGGACGAAGGCCTCTCCCATACTTCTCCACTTAACCCGGTTCAGTGCTAGCTGCATCCACTTGGCCCCTGCGAACTTCTTAATCTCATCCGCCCACCTAACTTTCTGTCGCCCCCTGCTACGCTTTCCTTCCCTTGGAATCCAGTTTGTTACCCTCAGCGACCATCGGTTATCTTCTCTTCGCGCTACATGTCCTGCCCATGTCCATTTCTTCTTAATTTCCACTAGAATGTCGGTAACTTGAGTTATTTCACTGACCCACTCTGCACGCTATCTCTTAAGGTTACCCCTGCCATTTTTCGTTCCATAGCCCTCTGGGTTGTCCTCAAATTAAGTAGAACTCTCTTGGTTAGCCTCCATGTTTCAGCCACATAGGTGAGTACAGGCAAGATGCAACTGTTGTATACTTTCCTCTTGAGCGATACCGGTAAGCTGCTAGTCATAATCTGCGAGTGCTTGTGAAATTCGCTCCATCCCAATCTTATTCTTCTTGTTATTTCCTTTTCGTGATCCGGATCTGCGGCTACTACCTTTCCTAAGTAGACATATTCGCCTACTACTTCCAGTATTTCGCTACCTAATATAAACTGCTGTTCCTTCCCGAGGCTGTTGAACATTACCTTAGTCTTCTGCATATTATTTTCAAGCCTACCTTGCTACTTTTCCTGTCTAGGTCATCAATCATTATTTGCAGTTCATCCCCCGAGTTGCTTAGCAAGGCAATGTCATAAGCAAATCGCAGATTACTGAGGTATTCTGCATCTACCCTTATCCCTAACTGCTGCCATTCCAAGTCCATGAATACTTCCTCTAAACAAGCTGTGAATAGTACTGGGAAGATTGCGTCTCCTTGCCTAACACCTTTCTTTATGGGAATTTTGTTACTTTCTTCATGCAGAACTATGGTTGCTGTGCAGCCACTATATCTTCCAGCACTTTCACGTACGGCTCGTCTACCCACTGATTTCGCAATGCCTGCATCACCCACCGAGGTTTCAACAGTGTCAAATGCTTTTTCGTAATCAATGAATGCTATGTATAAGGGCTGGTTATATTCCGAGCATTTTTCTATCACCTGATTTATGGTATGGATATGATCGATAGTAGAGTACCGTTTCCGAAACCCTGTTTGATCCTTTGCTTGAATGAAGTCTAAGGTTGCCCTGATTCTATTAGCGATTACCTTAGTAAATACCTTATACGTAACAGACAGTAAGCTGATTGGTCTGTATATTTTTAAGGTCCTTAGAGTCCTCTTTCTTGTGAATGAGGATAATGTTTGCATTCTTCCATGGTTCCGGTACCATCAATGACACCAGGCACGTGTATACAGGGTGGCCAGTTTTTCTAGCACGATATCGCTCCCCCCCCCCCGTCCTTCAGCAAATCTGTAGTTATCTGATCCTCTCCAGCTGATTTCCCTCTTTTCATTGTTTCTAGTGCTTTCTTGACCTCGCCCTTCGTCACTGGTGAAACGTCTGGAGGTGCTGTTCACCAAAGTGGATACCACGGTCGAACGGAAACTGGCCAGCCGCTCTGGCGTCAACAAGTACCCTACGCTCTTCTCGCGCCCAGGCAGCCTGACCGAATATGAGAACACCTTTTGGGCCGAAGGGATCATCGATGCGATGGCGAAGATGGACCCACTGTTTGAGCCACTAGAGAAAGCATCGCTCGAGTTTACCACCGTACTCATCAAGCTCACCGTCACAGACGCCAAGATTATGCTGGCCTACTCTATGCCCCATGGAGAAGTCACTGCTGGCGCATGTCCCCGGAGCTCGAGCGGGAGGCGCGGGCCTGAAGGTATAGGGCATCCCGCTGGGCAAGGTGGACGCCAGCGAAAACTGGCGCCCTGCATACAATGACTACGCCTCGCTGCACTTCAGAGAGCGGCCGTTGCCATGAAACGGCATTACTTTGTACTACCGCGACACGCATCGGTCGGTCTTCACGAACTTCGGCTGGACACTGTGCTTTCCCCGGACTCAGACATTGACTGTTATTTTTTAAACATTTACAATCGGTGTGTTGGTGCGACCTCATGTGTTATCGTATATTTCCTGTGTAGTCTGTGTTTCGTGGGTTTGTGTATGCGTGATTTGACATATTCAGTGCGAGTCCTGTTCCTCTGTCTTCCTCCCCGCCTAGTGAAAGATGTTATGGTATGGAGGACTAGGAAGTGCAACAATAGCGCGTTGAATTAAAGCGTGATGAACAGAATGATGGATTCAGTGTTCGGCTAGTGACTTTGTCTCTTTCTGTCATTGTGTCTGTCTCCGGCGTCTGTGATCATTTCCCGTATGCGTTTTCGTCCTAGGTGTACTCTTAGCTCGTAACAATATATAGGGTTAGGCAGCACAGCAACCATAATTCTAAGAAAGTATCAAATTCCTATAAAGAAAGTATTAGGCAAGGAGACACGACCTTCCAAGTACTACGCGCAGCTTGCTTCCAGAAAGTATTTAGAGACTTGAAATGGGATAATTTAGGAATAAGGATAGCTGGAGAATACCTCAGCAATCAGCGACTTGCTGATGGCATTGCCTTGCTAAGTAACTCAGGAGATGAACTGAAATGAATCATTCATGACCTAGACAAGAAAAGTCGAAAGGTAGGCTTGAAAAGCTATATGCAGCAGACTATGGCAATGTTCAATAGCCTCGGGAAGGAACAGGAGTTTACGCTTGGTACCGAAGCGCTGGAAGTCGTAGGCAAATATATCTACTTAGGACATAGTAACAGCCAATCCGGACCCCGAATTGGAAATAACAAGGTGAATAAGATTAGGAGGGGGCGCATTTGGCAAGCACTCGCAGATTAGGAATAGCAGCTTATAGGTATTGCTCAGGAGGAAAGCATACACAATTGCATCTTACCGGTACTCTCTTTTGGGGCTCAAACTTGGAGACCAGCAAAAATGGTTCTACCTACATTGAGGACAACGAAGAGAGCTGTGGAACGTAAAATGGTAGGCTTAACATTAAGAGATAGAACGCGCAGTGTGGGTGAGAGAAATAACTCAGGTTACTGGCATTCTTGTGGAAATCGAGAAGTGGGCATGGGCAGGACATGTAGCGCGAAGAGAAGATAGCCGATTGTCGCTTAGGGTAACAAAGAGAATTCTAAGGGAAGGAAAGAATAGCAGGGCGGCAGAACGTTAGGTGGGCGGATGAGGTTAAGAATTTCGCAGGGGTCAAGTGGCTGCAGCTAGCACAGAACCGGGTTAAGTGGAGGAACATTGAAGAGGCCTTCGCCCTGCGGCAGTTATAGTGAGGCTGATGATGATGATAATGATGATGCAGGTTCCTTTCCTCATGCAACGAGGTAAACTGACCTGTGGGCTTTAGCGCGCGTTCGAGTTCTGCTATCAGCCATGCAATATTATTCTGCCATATAATAATATATGAGCCCATCACATGGCGTGTGATATCACCAGTAAGAAGGGCCGAACCAAATTCAGTTCCTAAGGTGCTCATACCACAGAATCGACAGTGCATGACCATTTCTTCTGCTTGCTCTCGAAAATACCAGGACACTAGTGTGTGAGCGTACAAGAGAAAATAAACATCGCAGCAATGCTTTACTGAGCAAGAAAAAAATAGCTCCTCTTGAGGATCCAAGATAAAGAATAAAATACCAAAAGAAGACGATAAGGACGATATAACGGCAAAGGCGATACAGTGCCCATGCTGTCTCTCATTTCGTAGCTTTGTTCCATTTTGAATGTGTATTACCGACGGCAGTGCTGAATGTGAAAATTAATTTTTTTTCAGGACTTCCTGACACGCCGTTGAAAAAAATGGTACTTTTGTATGACCGAAACGGCTGCAGCATCTTCTTGTCACCTTTCTTCTTCAAGGGACGAGAAACTACACAAGGTATGCTGCGCGCCTTAAAATCACCGTAATTGACCTTGGACACGCTTAATATTCCAGTTCCCTTGATATAAATCTAGCACTGTCAACCTTGCTTGTGTGTCACCGATACGCTCAGCCAAGGATAATTTGCGATTAACAACAAGGTTTACTCTCATTCCCGAAGTGTAAAGCAGCAGTACCTCTGTCAGCAATTTTTCTTTGGCAACACGCAGGTGGGACTCATGATGCTAAGTTCAAGCTTCTGTAAACGCCGTATGTTGAAAAAGTGGTACGTCTTCGACTTTGGCAACAAGTGTGTTGTTAAGCATTGTTGTCCCTACAGACGATCGTTTGATAAATCTTCACTGGTCAGGATATTACGCCAGCAGTGACGCCCTATAAGATCGTGCGGTGAGCAGTGGTTTAGAATTTCTGGCAGCGCATCTGCTTTCGGTTCTTTCCACCAACATACGAAGTGTTTTAGCGAAGCACAATCAACTTAACTCTGTTTTGTACTCGGCTAGCGCTGAAGTGGTGTTAATAACAGAAACGACCTTTTCGTCGAATGTCGTTAGCAGTGAACTTTTGATTTCCACAAAATATTTCATACTATTTGATAGAGGCCAATGATTTGGCGAAGCAGTAATGATTGCTGTTGCCTACCAAACTGGTTCGTGATGCGCAGATATTGCAACCAACTTGGAAATAAAATGTCTCAAAATTCTTGTGTCTTTTAAGAAATTGATTTTGGTCATTTGCCGCCAACCACCATCATGAGGTGGTTCTTGTAGATGAACACGATGCCAATATGACTGTTGTATGTTTTAGACGTTTAGTCGACGATTTCAAGTACCCATACATCGTGTGGTCAAACACACCCGCTCATTCCAGCATTTTATCGACGAAATGCAGAGAATTTGTTCACATTTGTGTCAATTTTAATATCGCAAAGTATCATTGATCCAGCCCGGATTGTGTCATCGGGATCGAACGCGCTCGATCTAGTGTCAACCAACTTACCTGGCCTCGTCACTTTTGCTTCATACCTTCTCGGGTTAAGCGATCATTGTCTGCAGTATTTTGAAATGATTAGTTTTGTTCCAAATCGCAATAAAAATTAATACATCACGGATTGTAACAAAGAGGGTTTAGTCACGATTAACCAAGAGCCATGTCTTTGCAAGAAAACGTTTTACCAGAGTTTACAGAAGGCACGGTCAACGCAAAATCAAATCTCGTAAAAGAAAAGGCTGCTACGTTCCCGACCTATTGGTACCACTAAAAACAGTGACGACAAATAAGCATAAGCAATCACCTTGGTTTACTGAGTGACTGAAAGGCTAGATAACAAGAAAAGTGTCTTGTTTTTCTAAGCGATTCAGTTTACAGATTCAAGGGCGGTCTATTTTAGGGCAGCCGAACAGTCGCAAAAATACTAAGGATTTGTTTACCCGAACTCTATCATCATTATTGAGGACAAATGTAAAACAATTTTGGAATATAGTCCACAGTAAAAATTGTCTGCTCTCCTCCTTAGATCTCCAGACAGTGAAACTTTCCATGCGGATAAAGGTGCCTCGCATTAAATTCCATATTTATTTGCTTCAGCATTATATTTCAATAAATTCCACCTCATTGTTCCACCATGAATTTTCCTTTGATGGGCACAACCATTTTTACATACTGGGAATATTACGCACAACTGAAAGGCTTAAGATGTCCTCATCCTGTAGAATTGAAAACATATATTCGACAATTTTCAGAAATACGAAGACGTACTTCTACACACATACAGGCAGCACTTCTGCAAGCCGCTCTTTCCTCCTTATCCAAGGAATATACGCTATACGCCCACATAACTACCGACGGTTGAACTGCTCAAGACACTTCTTCTTGTGGACTTTATGTGCCTTCCACAAACGATCTCCTGTCTTACCGGATGCACCAACCTACCGGACGATGGGTTATCTTTACTGATTCCACAGCATATCTGCAAATCCTGAATAACCTGCTGAAGAAAACAAATCACCCTGTTTTCCTTGACATCGGGTATCTACATCATTTGGCTATTGCCGCAGACTACTGCACACCATTTAGGTGTATACCGGCTCACTGTGGCATTAAAGCAAATGAAAAAGCAGATGAAGCGGCTCGTAAAGGCCACCAGCATCAAATATACATTCGGACGTTCATGAAATTTGATACATTGTAACTGGCTGAAAATTTGCTTCCGAAACAAAGTATATATCGGCTTTGGAGCTCGCCGTAACATTATTACCAATTTGTTTATTCAATTGACCCACATCGAAGATCCAGACATCCTCCAAAGTTTCCTCGCCAAATAGAAACTCTTCAAAACTAGAAACGCCTGTCACAATGAACCATCTTTTGGATATTTTGCATTTCGTCATACTTTAGAGCAAATGCACCAGAAATATTACAGTTCCTAACTTGTGGCCACTGTGAGCGCAGTGAAACTGTGTCGTGGCAGCCAGCTGCGTACGACGCCCCATTTAATGCCGGCCGGTTTGGTCCAACCGCTTCCTCGCCAAAATATCCGTTTCACCATGTTTGCATTGACTTATTGGGACTATTTTCTAACTCATGTCAGGGCCACAGGTGGATTGTTGGTGCCACCCATCATTTATGATGTCATTGCAAAAGAAAAGACCTCCAGCATGAAACTCCCACCGAAATCACTCAGTTGTTTTTTGAAGACGTAGTGGTTCGCCATGGAGCTCCAGCTCTTGGTATCACAGACCGCAGAATTGCAAATAATATATAACTAGTGCAAGAAATAATGAAGCTCAGGTGAACAGCTCAGCGGAGAAGTACCGCCTAGCACTACCAGACGAACGAACTTACGAAAAGCCTAAGCAGAAGTCTCACCGATATGATCTTCACGTATGTAGACGTCGACCACCTTCACGCTTGCGCAAAACACTGCAGTGCAAAAATTGACTGCGACCTTAGATGCAATGCTCCTCCCGAATAATACACCCACCTCCGTTATCGACGCAGAAGAGAGAATAAAGAATCACGCAAGTGCCCGATAAATCACGCTAAACAATTCGTGCATTGCCAGGAAGGGGTGGTATATTCGCTGCCACTGTCTTGTGGTAAGCGATACATCGTCCAAACTGGCCGCTGTATTAACGAAAGACTCAAAGAGCATGATGAGTACAATATCTCACGTGTGGTTATCACTGGCCACGTGGCGAAACACTGCAGGCACTGCAAAGACAATGAAGGTGACGATGATATCAACGTCTGTGCGCCAAACTATAAGGAATGTACAGTGTCAGTAAAAAAAATTGCCGACGATTACGTTACTGCCTAATGCGAAATTTGAGCGCAGCTCATCAGCTGTTTCACCTTTTCGATAGATTGAGGCAAAGATTTCGAGCCAAGACACGTATGTACAATTACAGACAACTTTATTTTTTTTATTTTTCACAGGTATTCCTTCAAGAAACACTCCACTAACAGTTCTTGGCTGTCATAAAAAAAGCTTCGTGGTCGGAGAAATGAAGAGAGCAATTAAGTTATCGGGAGGTCGCGGGAGGCAGCGCGTGAGCCCATAGGAACGTTGCGCGACGATCAGATAGCAGCGTCTGACTGATGCCGCTGACGCTGCTAGCGAGTGAAGAGAACGTGACTCTGCGTTTCGGCTTGGGATGCACGCACCGTGACCCGCTGATAGGGAGCCGTCGTTCCGGCAATCGGAGAGCACCCTCGCCGCCACGTAGGAAGAGGAGGGGGGGGGGGGGAAGGGGGTATAAGCAGCGGCGACCGGGGGAACGCGCGCAGCAATCAGATAACAGGCGCGGCTGGCGCCACGCAGGAAGAGGGGGGCTGAAAAGGAGGCGGAGCTGGTTACGAGGCCGACGCCGACGCGAAACCCAGGAACGGGCGCCAAAGAGCTGCGCTCTAAAACCCGTGACTCGTTAGAAAGAGAGATAACAGAAGCTCACTTAATAGGAAGGCTCTCGGAATAATGCATCAGTGCTTCATCTGTCGCGTTGTCAGAAAAAGAAAGACGGTACTTTGATTGCGAATATTGACAAGTGCCTGCTCACTGATTATGTTGTATTCACTCGAATGTGATTTGCATGGTGATACGTGCCTGGTATACTAGTATGTCATTCACGCATGTAAGTGCGGACTGTATTCTTTCTGGCAGCCAGGGAGGTATTTATACTTTCTGGCATCCAATAAAACTTTAGTTGTGAGTCAGCGCTGTGTGGTTTCCCTCCTTCATCCCTGTCCTGTCGCTTGCGCTGTAGTTATGGCTCATCAGAAACACCAACTCGGCCAACAAATCCTATTGTCAAATCACACAGCTTGCTGAGGAAGCGTGCCGACTGGTTAGGTTTCAGTTTCGACAGTAACAAAGCCTTGATCGTTCATGATTAAACTGCGCGAAAACAACACGGACAGAGACAGAAAACACGTGCACACACAGAGCGATCTGCGCTCTGTTTGTGCACGTGTTTTCTGTCTCGCTCTGTCCGTATTTTTTTCGCGCAGTTTAATCATGAACGACAAGCACAAACTAGCCCGCCAGAAACCTCTTCTTAAAGCCTTAATGCCCAGCGATACAACCTCTGTCATCGGGATATCGAAGTCAATAGGGTGACGAGGTCTGATATGCACCTGCATCCTACAGAAAGTTCTCACCAAAATACTATTATGTTGGCTTCTTAGCTCTTATATGGTCCTTCTCCATGTTAGTGCTGTGAATTACGAAGTTCGTCATGAAGTGTGTGTCCGCTGTCGTGACGCTGGGGCTACGTCGACCCGGCCTTCACTTGGTAGCGTGCAGAGACTCGGGGTTGAAGTAGGATTGAATCTTCGAAGTTGGTGAAATATGTACAAGCAGGTTTAATGGCACTTTGAGAAAACTTATTTACAATATTTACACGAAAAAGAAGGGTACATCAGCAAAATGGCAAGCGTTAAGAGTTCATAGCGAGAAGCGACTGGATGAGCCGTTTACCCAGGGCCCAGAGCGACATTTCGTGCTCTGCAGCGTCCTTAAAAACCCCCTATGTCCAGCCCCTCTCTGAAGATGCTGACCAACCAAATCCAGGGCACGCCCCTCAGGTATCGGCATCCAATCGAACACTTCACTGCACTGATGGTCTGAAGCACTGACTGGTCCGGCATTCATTCGTTGGGCGTGATCACTTGTTGGCGGGAAAAGCTTGGGTACGGCGAGGAGAGGAGGTACATTTCTATTCTTCAGCAAAGAAACCACAGGCTGGTTCTGGGGGTTTTACTTCTCAGAAACCCGAGTGCACGTGGCGCCGCATAGGGCTCCCAACATGGTCCCTTTTCGACAATTGCAAATCTTTCCTGCATTCCCGGGAAATCACTTAATGGCCGTATGAGTCATGCTCCTTTCTTGTCCTGCACGTCAGCGGACATGTCACTCTGTCGTCTCCTTTGGATAGGAGGCATTCATCACTGGAGGATAGCACTTCTCGACTGGAAGGGTGGACAAAAGAAAGAAAGCACTTCCTGCTATTTCCCGCAGGGGGACGTTTCTTTGTGTTTTTCCAGACGTTCTCTTGACAGGGTCAATTTGGCATTTGCAGGTTGTCCACAAAGCAAAACATGCTTACAAAACAGGATTCCTGGAAACAGGCTCACTTAGAGCCATTGGACCATCACCACATATTCACAAAACTTATCCATGCCCACAGGCGAACAATAGAGCGCGCAATTGCGGATGCTTGGTCGTAACACCGCTCGTCGCGTCACAGACTTACATTGTGCATGACCGCTGACTGAAACCGTACCGCTCACGTTAACTGCCGTATTTGTGCATGCCGTTCTTTTCCTGCCTTGACATTGCCTGTTCCTCCTTCAATGTTTACTTTTTCCCCCTCTGTCATTTTAAAGTCAGGAAAATTCTTTTGTAGGCGGGGGATGTCACTACATTGTAGAACTAGTGTGGCCGCTCATGAAAGACGAAGAGCCCGAAATCCGCTCGAGTGATCGTAGACTGACTAAAGGGTTATTGCTGTTCTATTAAAACCAAGACATATACATAAATAGCTGCCGAATAAATATACTTCATCACTTTGTCTCTTTGCTGATTATTGGGTTATTTTAAAGTTAACAGTAAACATGACGTCTCTATATGACAACTCGATGTATAACAGTATGCATGAATGGTGTCAGCATTGAAATATGAATCTTAACATCAACAAGTGCACCATATGCGTGTCACTCGCGTCAGCACAAAAGCTCCTACATACTACCTCAATAATGCCGAACTGCAACACTTTTTTCGTTCAAATATTTAGGTTTTCACATAACTAATAACTTGTAATGAATATTTCATATTGTAACATAGTTAATAACGCTAACAAAACGCTTGGCTGTCTCAGAAAATAATTAGCTCTGGCTTAGTTTATGATTGAATGTGGAGTTAAGATAGAGCTATCTACATGGCTATGCTTAGGTTCCACTTGAACGTTAGAACATTGCTTTTGCACTTAGCAGTTTATTCGATGATATCAGCATTATTTATGCCATAGGGGGGACTTTTGACAACTAGAGTTCCTTGACACGAAAGCCTCTATCGCGCGATGGTCCGAAGCCTTCTACGGTACCTCTTTCACTCTGTTTTCACTCCCAGCTTCACGATAAGGCAAAGCTACAAGCTAACGTACAAAGCCCAACTTTAACCGAGCCGTATGTGTGTGCCTGCATGTCCTAGAGATAGTGTTTGCAACTGTTTTGTAGGCCGATTGTGATATCACCCTCCCGTATGAAAGGACATATAATATGGTGAGGCATGCAAAAGGAAAGAAAAATAAAGAGCCTCTGCCCGTGCCAGAAAGTATAACGGGCTCGTATGAAAGGACAGGCCCGATTTAGCAGGTACTGCAAAACGTAATCTTAGGATGCTTTACTTCCAGTTAGTGTTTGGCCATGGCAGCTGCCAGCTACCGCCTCCCGCGACCTCATCTTCTTTCTTAGCTCTTCGAACAGACACTGACAGCCACCCGACAAGCACGGACAGGCGCGGCGAAATGCGAAACTGCGGCCAATATTGCTCTCGCTCCCGAAAACTTTTCACGTTGTTCACGCGAACTAAAACTTCACTTTACAAAACTTTCAATCACCCAACACTGGATTATGCAGCTTCTGTCTGGGACCTAGGCGTTGTTGTACTCGGCACGGAGCTCAAAATAGTGCGCAATCGCGCATCGCTATTTATATAGTCCGACTGTCATCGCACTTCTAGTGTGAATGATATGAAAGCTTCCGTCATTGCCTCTACTAATGGAAGGCTGAAAAGGATTTTGGCTATATTCAATTCAAATGATTTTTCACTACATTATATATTGTTACGCACCGATTACTCAACTAGGCTTCTACTCAGAGTTGGGGAAACCAAGATTCCAAGGATCACCAGCTTCTGTTTCTTCCTCTTTACTTTCACCCCTTTCTTTTCCTCTTCGCTTCTGAACCTTATCAGATTACACTTACCACTTCCCAGACAAAGCCCCAGGATTCAAGACAAGTCGTCCGGGATTAAGGGTTTTGACCCGAGCGACATGGACGACTTGTGTTTTTCGTGATCATCGCCCGCTTTGAGTGCGGCGTGATATGGATGCTAAAGTCACTCAGACACTCCAAGAGAACAAAAAGGCCAGTATAGCAGCACAGGAACATCTGGGATCACGCACGCTTACACAGCGGCGTCCACACCACATTAAATTGCCAGGTGTATAGCAGACACGCGAGAGTCGGTTGTCGTAACGTCCTTTGGAGCGAGCCTGTGTGTCAATAATGCGGCGACGAGCAAGGCGGCGAGCTTCTTCAGATCTGCAGAGTATCGGCGATAGAAGGGTGGTCGTGGAAGGTGAAAGATAGGAGGGTATACGGACAGCTGCGGGGAACGCGAACCTAGAGGAGGTAGAACGAACTACAGCCATTAGTCTGAATTGTGCAGTATTATATGCGCACGTGATAAAAGGGAGGATGTCAACCCAGGTCTTACAGTGGCAATCGACATACATTTCCAGGATTGTGGTGAACATGCAGTTGCTGTTTTAAACGAGGCCGTTCATTTTATGATGGTACGGTGTTGAATGACTGAAATCACATCCACAGAGGCGAAGACGTTCTTCAATAACTTCAGCAGTAAACTGCCATTCACGGTCACTGAGTCGAACTCGCGATGGACGCGTCGAAGAACGAGAAACCACAGAAATATTTGGAGACTTCGGAAGCAGTGGCTGATGGTACTGAAACTGTTTCAGGGTGTCAGGTTAGGTGGCCAACACATACAATGATCCATCGGTTACCATTAGAAGACCGTGGGAATGACGAGAAGAAAACGCGCACCTGTGTTGGTGAAATTTCGCCTATAAAATAAGCCGTCGCAAACACAGAAACGGGTATCCGGTGAATTACGAACCGCTTTGAAGAGCGTTCGCAAATTCATGTCGTAGCGCTGTTAATTTCGGAAGTGATGAAGGTCAGGAACCAGTGGTGATATAGCGCGGGGTAGTTTTCAGAGCTCTCGCCATCGCAACCAGTAGTCGGGAGGGGAAAGCGCGACAGACAGTCAGCATCGGCGCGTTGACGGCCGCGCTTGTACATCACAACGAAGTTGAACCTCTTGAAGGTACGAAGACGCGAGAAGGCCACAGGGCTTACGAAGGTTTACACGCCAACACAGAGAATGGTAGTCGGTGACGATGGTAAAATAATTCCCATAGAGATAAGAACCAAATATCCGCCAAGCGAAAACAACTTCAAAACAATCTTGTTCAGTCAGTGTATTGCGTTTTGACTTGCTCATCGAACGACTGGAATAAGCTATAGCATGCTAAGTGTCACCGTGGCGCTATATGAGGACGGCGCCAATGTCGACACTGGAGCCTTGCCTCACTCCTTTCTCAATCGGAAACCAATCACCTGGAACCTGGAGATAAAACGGCGCAAATAAGAACATAGTCCTCAATACCTCCGAAGTTCGTTCAGTGATTTGGGTGCTGTGAAGCTGGTTACAGCCTAAATCTCTTGGAGATCTTGCCGAACACCATTATTATCAACCAACTGGCAAAGGACAAGTGTCTTGCGTTCGCGAAAATGGTATTTCTTCGAGTTGAGCACAATGCCGGTTCTTTCAATGCAATCAAGAACAATGGCGAGGCGACTGTCATGCTTGTTAAATGTCTTGCCGAATATCACAGCATCGTCCAGATAGCATGAACAAACTTGCCACTTTAGTCCGCTCAGAATGATGTTCTTGAAACTTTCAAATGTAGCAGGCACATTGCAAATGGCATTAGGTAAAACCCATAAATATCATCGGTTGCCACAAATACTGTCCTTTCGTTGTCGGTCGCGTGCATTGGTGTCCGTCAGTAGCCAGATCTCAAATATTCCCACAAAAAGTATGAAGCTCAGCAGAGGCTGTCAATGGCGTCGTCAATGCGACCCTTTCTCCTCCTCTTCGCTATAGCACCTTATTGTATGTTACAGTATCTTCTAACACTACTGTCCTACACTTATAACGTATTAATCATTGTCACAAGGAAGTAACTCAATTATGTCGCAAAATATCCTGTCATGACTACTTCGTTCCAAGCTTTTCTAATAGTTGGAAGCGCCTTCTTCGTGCCATTTATGAAATATTGGCTGTCACTGGTTTCAAGGAAGCTGTCCAATAATTAGAAATCCTCTTGCCGTCGTTTGTACTGATTTTCGCTTTGGAACATATCTACTGCTTAATTGTGCTGCTCCTGAGTTTTTTGTATATATTTTGGTGCGCAGTAATGGGCCATTATTTATATAATGAAATTTGTTATTGTTTTGCTATATTATGTTTTGCCTTTTTTATTCATCCCAGCTCCGCTCTTTAATGCCCTTAAGCATTAAGTCAAATAAATAGATACTAAGTACTACCTTCCAGTTCTTGATGTGCCGTTCCGGTGGCGCACTAGTACATCGCCCTTCGCTTTGAAATAAGTTAGGTGTGCGTGCCTCATGTGCCCCTCTTGCGTTATCGTTAGCACAAGAACCAATTTTATCCATATTCTCTTCAACAGGTATGTATAGTTGCAATGTTAAATAAGCATAATATCGGTATCCAAGTGATGCCAAAGCGATGTCCATGTGCTTAGCCCAAGTACGTTTTTCTTATACATTTTACACATTTGTATATAATAATGTCCAATAAATATTTCAAAATTCGTTTTCAGAACGAGCATAGCTTATGTTGTTACCCAAGCAATGTGACTGTTCTTTAGGCATTTAACATGGCGTTAGTAGTGAGTTTAATTTCTTTTTCACCTCTAGTGAATAACTTGGCCAAAGCTGTTATATAGGAAGTAAAATGCGTGCCCTTTAATGTGATGCAAGAGACATTTGCTGTAAATTACTTTGCTAGACTGCTGGAAGCATCATGCGCCCATCCCAGCGGTGGACATAAGATTATCAACGTAGACGGCCTGAAGCTATATTACTCTACCGCTATTTTTTCATCTTGACTCACCAGGGTGGCTAACCCTTTCTGCTGGATCAAGAATATAATGAAGTTCCGCGAAGCGGTGGAGGAGTTTTAGAAATATAATGCGGAAAACTTTGCAGCCCGGCAGCCTATGAACTGAGCCACGACAGCTCTAATCCTGACGGCTTCTAGGGGCTTGCAGGTCGCTATACACAAATTTATTCAACCATGGAAATAATGATATTCTTAAAGGGCAAAGCAAGGCGTAGGACTGGGTCACACCAGACATATCAAGTAATCTCTGGGTGGCATTCAGTCGCCTCACTCTGGGGGCCGAAACTTGCTGTACTTCCCACCGGCCAGTAGTTACAGAAGCCAGCGCCATGCTCCCATTCAGTTACGTTCATAGCGTGAGAGTCGAACTAAGAGTTTACTTGGCAATGTAGACCGTATAGCGGAGTGGTAAAAAAACGCGCTCTAATGGGGGTGTCGCTAATTGCTCCAGGCGGATAGCCGGCCACCTACTTGCGCGTGCCTTCACCGTGGAGAAGGCTCCATCTACGGATTTTTTACTTCACTCTGCCGTTACCTCTGCTGCTCGACGGGCTCGTAGTAAGAAGGTTATGATGGGTTAAAAAAACGCAGACGTAGCGCTCTGCCACCATACGAGCTCAGGAGCAAGCATACCCACCGTGGTAAGAAACTGTAAGAATAACAGTAATCGTTTTGCTTATCTTACTAGCCGTTTGCACTTGAAATATAGAATAAAAAACCTTTGGTGCGATTCAGCTTCTAGAATTACGCGAGAGCAATCAGCAAGATTACGCTTAGGTTCGGCTTGAAATTAAAACATGGCTTTTTCAAATATACTAGTTCCCTCTATCCTGTCAGCTTTATTTATGGCATACGGGAATCACTTCACGTACGAACACCCCTTACGTCTTGTCGTTGATCATTGTCATTCTAATGTAGACGACTTCTAGTGCATAACATCGTCTCTACATTGAACTCCAGGGCACACGCCATCAAATCATTCGACAAAATATTCTGACCTAGCAACGTGCTGCTGTCACTTCCCTCTACCAACTACTGAGACTTCTGTCTTCTTTTTCTTCAATTTCTTCGCTCTTCATGCAGGCAGGGCGAAATGACGACACTGTGGCCAATGTAGCTTTTGCTACAAAACATTGCGGTGGCATTAATACACACAAAGTACACTGAATGGTAAAAAACTTACAGTACTTTTCACTGACATTGCAATCTTACATGCACTTCTTCACTTCACTTCACTTTATTACCTTAAAGACCCCACATTGGGGGTATTACATAAGGGGTGGGAGTACAAACATTGATTGAATATGATTGCCTACAGGATATTTATGAAGTGCGTATTTAAACTGTTTACAAAACTAGATGGGCAGGTGATGGCATCAACATCGTGAGGAAGGCCATTCCAGTCTTTTGCAGTGCGAAGAAAGAATGATGAAGAAAAAGTGACGGTGTGGGCGCGCTGGCATGAAACTACTAGTGGATGGCCGGTGCGATGAGATATGCGAGCTGGCGGTGTGATATGTAGGGTGGTTGGCCGAGGGAGCTGTAAAAAAACTTATGGAACAGATTAAGAGAAACAATGCGACGACGATTGGCAACAGTTGATAAACCTGATTGCCGTTTATGTGACGATACACTGATGTCATATGAATAGGAAGAATGAATGAACCTTGTGGCGCGATTTTGGACAGATTCTAATGAACTGATGAGATATGTTTGTTGCGGGCTCCAGGTAGCAGATGCGTATTCTAGTAGGTCGGATGAGCGATTGGTAGGCGAGAAGTTTAATACTTTGAGAGGCGTGCCGTAAATGGCGTTTCAAAAAACCCAATGATCGGTTAGCTGATCCGACGATGTTCGTAACATGTGAGCGCCAGGAAAGATTCTGGCGCAAGGTGACGCCTAAGTACTTGTATGAGCCTGCAGATTCTAGTGGAGTGTTAGCAACCGAGTAAGTGAAAATGTGGGGGTTACGCCGGCAGTGAAAAGATACGAATTTACATTTATTAGGATTAAGCGACATTAGCCAGTCATCGCACCAGGCATGTATTGCGTTAATGTCGTTTTGGAGTTGTGATTGATCAGAGGTGTTGGAAATTGTGCGGTAAATAACGCAATCATCTGCAAACAGACGAACATTGCAAACCAGGTTTGAGGGTAAGTTGTTTATATAGATTAAGAATAGGAGGGGAGCTAATACAGAACCTTGGGGTACGCCTGATGTTACTGGAAGAGGTTTAGAACTGTGTCCATTAACAAGAACAAACTGGGAGCGGTTAGAAATGAATTCTTCGATCCATAATAAGACGTTAGGATGCAGATTTAGCATGGTTAGTTTCAGCAGTAAACGCCTGTGGGGAACTTTGTCAAATGCTTTAGCGAAGTTTAGAAAAATAGCGTCAGTTTGTAAGTTTAGGTCGAGGCTGAAGTGAACGTCATGAAGAAAGATGGCCATTTGAGTTTCACATGACAGACCCTTGCGAAACCCGTGCTGTGAGGGATGAAAGAAGTTGTTACTGTCAAGAAAGTTCTGGTTAATGATATGCTGGTTAATGCTGGTTAATGATATGGGACGGTAATTTAAAGGAGTATTTTCTTGCCTGATTTATAGACGGGAATGACCTTCCCCACTTTCCAGACATCCGGAATGGATCCTGTAGAAAGCGACTGAGAAAACAATAACAATAATTACATTGCAGAAATGCTGTTAGTATTGCGAAGTATTTTGGAGTTAATTTCGTCGACGCCGGCCGATGATGAAGTTTTAAGGTGTTCGATTAGCGAGAAATTAATTGCCAGCTTCAGAAAACACGACAGCAGGCATGTTGGACTGTATATTGACGGTGGAAGGCGCAGTTGGTGGATGAATCTCATTAGTGAATACAGATGAAAAGGCATTATTAAAAATATCAGCGCATTCTTTGTCATCTGCGTCTTCGCCACTCTTTAGTAAGAGTGATGGTATGTGCTGGGTGCTCACTTATTACCTGCCAGAACTTTCTGGGATTGGAAGTCAACAATTTCGGGAGGTCGTTGTGAAGGAAAGAGTATTTCGCGTTGCGGATTGCGGAGAGGTACGTGCGTTCGGCTGCATAGTGTTTTTCCCACGCGAAAGCGTCGTATTGCTTTAATTTTGTCGCACGGAAAAGGCGTTTCTTTTTGTTGTCGAGCCTTTTTATTGTTTTGGTATACCATGGTTTTTGGCGGTCGGAGTGGAAGCTTATTTTAGGGATGTATCTGTCTGTTAGTTCGATAATCTTGCTCTTAAAAAGGGACCAGTTATCATTTACTGAGCGATCGTGAAAAGATACTTCAAATGCTGTGAGATATTGGCTTAATTCGAGATTAAAGGCTTCATAGTTTCCTTTGTCGTATAGCCGAATAGCTTTTTGTTTAGATTTTGGCGTCGTGATGGGTGGAACTCAAATGTGGCGTGAATAACTTTATGTTCGCTGATTTCGCGTAGATAAGTGATAGATGAGAGGGCTTCCGGGTGGATAGTTAGGATTAAGTCGAGGATGTTTGCTCACCCGTCTGCAACGCGGGTCGGTTCGGATACCACCTGTGTTAAGTTGAAGTTTAGGCAGACCTCAATGAAGTCATTCGCTTCCCTGTTGCCGACTGCTGTCTGTGTCTGCCAGTTGATTCCTGGAAAATTGAAGTCTCCAAAAAGGATGATATGTAATTTTGCGTATTTCCCCGATAGCTGACTGATCACGTCGTTAAGTATTTGGGGAAATCAGAGTTGGTATTTGGCGCTCTGTAACACACGCCTAGCAGTACGGTTTGGGGCGCGCCGCGACAATGTAGCCACACTATCTCGGGGTCTGATGGAATATTTATAACTGTGCACGAGAACTGATTGTGAACTGCGATGAGGACACCTCCACCTCGAGCGGATGTGCGATCTTTGCGAAAAGGGTTAAAGTTCGGTAAGTCAGCAAGAATTTCAGTATCAGTGACGTCATTAGTGAGCCATGTTTCGGTAAGAATCAGCAAGTTACTATAAGATGAACACACAAGATTGGAGATGATTTCGCGTTTCGGAAGAAAACTGCGTAAATTAGTGAAAATCACCCAAAGGGAAAGATTAGACTGCTGTGTGGTAGATACGTGAGCGGCTGGAAGCTTGCGGCGCAGCAACCGCCATGGTATCTCTTTTACAGATTGCGATGGTTCGTCGAAAATATATCGACGGGCACCGATGAACAGGGTCTTGTACCGCAAAGAAAAACGGTTAGTCTTGGTTTTGACAAAGGTAACTAGGTGCTTGCGCGCATTGAACGCGACGTGAAAAATCTTCGCCGACGGAGTAATCTGTGTTCTTGAATTTGCGGCCATTAGCTAGGATTTCTTCTTTCGTTTTGAAGAACGCGAATTTGGCAATTAGCGGACGGAAGCGGCCAGGTTCATGGCGCACAAGACGATGAGTGCGGTCTATTGTTTTGGGATCGAGGGTGATGTCCAAAAATTCGGAACAATTTAGCCTTGAAAAGAACCCAGTTTGCCACCAAATCGTGTGTCCATGGTGGTGTCCGCAGTTTCATAGTTGATATGAAAAAAATATTTGCACATATTTTCTTTCCTAGCATTTCATTCCAGCAAATCACTGCAAGGAAACAGAGTAAATACATGTGTTCTTATTTGCATGCGTTTGATACTTGATGCAAGTAATCACACGTGGAGGGATATGCGTAACAAAACACATGATTAAAATGTACACTACTCTTCCAGCCAAAACCATCGTATTCAAAATGCACTTAGGCCTTTGACAGCACATAAAGGTAGCAAATTCAAAGACAGCAACCCCTGTCACTGCCGCTATCTATAATAAGTCAGCACAATCAGCAGAAGAGACCTACCATTGGAACTGTAGCCGCACGCAGACAAACTTTATATGGTCTACGTTTAGTGTGAGGTGCCAAAGTTAGACCATACTTCCAGGAGCAGAGGCACCACATCCCTTGTGGACTTCGTAGCAATCAATTGGGTGCTCTTGCAGAGCAATGAATCACATGCATGCTATCCGACGAGCTTCTTCCGCCAAAAACGGGATCTTGACGATACCCAATTTGTAGCTGGTAGAAATTATGAGCATTGTGTCCAGTTGCGAGGGAGCAAGAAGTAGAATGGTGGACTGCATCCGGTCGTTTTAGGAGTGGCAGTATTTTAAGCATATGTGACTTTCGGCCGCTTGGTATCCCAGTTCTTGAGGTAAGAATCCACATGCATCTCAAGCATCAGGGTAATGTCCATTTTACACGTTCCGTCAAACCATTTGTCAACTGATGACAAGACTGATTACTTAGAGGTGACTGCGTAAACGCAGCAGCTTGGGCTGAATGGATGGCTTCATCACTGATTACCAGTCATGATGGTCTATGGCGCAAAAAAAAAGAAAGGGAAAATAGGTTGCTTCATAACATTTAGCAAGGTATTCCGCACATCATGACCCACCGATTGTCATTTCATGATTTAGGAAATGGTTCAAGGAGATTAATTCCCACCTCCTCGAATGGACTGCTGGGAGGCCATCACCAGATGAAGTAGGCCTAGTGAAGTGGTGTAGTGTGTTTGCAAATCTAACACTGCGTGCAACTGGTCACTTATAGTTCTCTCTTGGATCGCATTTTCGGCAAGTAAAACCTCTTTTGAGCTTGGACGGAGCATCGTAGCCACTCCCAGATATCCGCAGGCGTTTAGTCATGCATCACATGAAAAATGGCGAAGCACAAAGCCAATCAAACAAATAGCAGGTATTGTGGGCATACAGCAGAGTTTGTTATCCACAGGGGACCCTCGCCGATACAGAAACGTTCGTAAACTGATCGTTTGCAGTGGCAAAGAGGGACTGGATAGTAGGATCTGCACGTTGCTAAATTTTAGGCCCTTCATCGTTAGTAAACTGCAGCAAGATGGCTGAGCTGTCATGGTTCCTGTAAAATCTGTTGGTAGAAGCACTAAAGAGAGACCGGCTGCATCAGTGGGTCATAGCCCACTCTTGTACACAACATTGATGTTTTACGTTATAGATGTAGGGACCATGCAGGGCGCGAGTCGACCGAATAGATCTGCCAGATAGATGAGCCCGCAGAATTAATGGAAAACCATACAATCTAGATCGGGAACTCTGTACGGTTAAGGTCACAGCCAGGCTACGCTCCTCGGTGACAACATATTTGCGTTCTGGCTTGCTGAGTGAGCTGCTCACATATGCATACCTTGCACCAGGTAATCTTCACGTTGATCCATATCAGCACCGACGCCAACAGAACTAGTATCGGTATGAAACTCTGTAGGTGCAGAGATAGAAATGCCGGAGTATCGAAGGAAAGTTGAAGGACAGGAACAAAACTCCTTTCGGGAGACGGTACATCGGTGGGTAGGCGATGTCGGCAAAAGGGGAAAAAAGCTCCAAAACTAGAAACATAGCCCCAAGAAACTGTAGACCTATTTGAGTGATCGATGGGCTTGAAATGACTGAACAGCTGTCATTTTCTGACTATCGTTTTACACACACAGCAACGATTTAGTGCTAGCTGCTTGCCAAAGCAGCACTATTTCGAATTGAAGACTTGTCCGGCATTACATACGCATTTTAACAAACGAGCTTAGCGGTCGTTATGCTCGTCGAACGTGTTGACAAAAATTTCATTATCAAGGTAGCATAAGCATATGTCCCTTTTCATGCCGCGCAACACTGCGCCTAAATCTCTTGAACTTTTCAGGTGCAGTGTAAGGTCTAAATGGTATTACAAAAAATTCAGTGAATCTATGCAGTGTTACAACTCCGTTCTTTCACCAGATGCGCCGTGATTCGCTAGTGACCTGATCGCAGATCTCCACAGGAAAAGTAAGAGGCACCAAAGAAGCAATCTTTAGCTTCATCAATGTGGCCCAAAGCGCTTACACCTTTTTTTGTGATTGTATTTGCCCGGAGGTTGGACGCAAAACGTCGCCACGTGCGTCGTTTTTGTGACAAGCAAAATTTCAAGGGCTGGACGACTTTCAAAGAACTCCTTCTCGAGCATGTCTTGTTTTGTTCGTGATTTATTTTGTGCTTAGATGGCGACACACCATATAGCTTTTGAAGCAACAGGCGAGGCGAATCGGTATCAATAGTACGGCGATAGCGAGGCTTGGTATAGTGGGCGTGCACGAGGCTGGGGGAACCGAAGATAGCCTAGTACTGCAGCAGAACATCCGCAAGCGAACAACGCATTGTGGAATTCATTTGCGTTGAAGGCTGGACATTTCGATTGGTTCAGCTGCGGTTCACTGCCGCAGGAGTCACTGCCGCCACAGCTGTAGGTGCATTGAGTTCACATAAAGCAAATTAGAGCCGCTTGACAAAAGGATGTGTTGAGAGGGTGCATTCATTTTCCCCAATCATACGCTGCTGTCGACCACAGACCTAGCAGGGTGCCACTGTAACATTATCCTTTAGGCAAGACGAATGTACTGGTTTCACTACAGGGCCAAATATTCCCCAGTAGTTGGGACAGCAAACACTAGAACGCCCAATTCATCCCTCGATGGAACCAAAGTACTTTGAGATACACCAAACACCAATAGGATTTCGTGGAAACTCTAAATAAAGCTGGGAACATTTATATTCTTACGTGGAATGTTTAGACGGCAGATGGTAGATGTGCTGGCCGTAAGCACACCCAGAGTGGATCGCTCCAGCTTCCTGTTTCTCTTCTGCTTTTCCCGCCACAAATCATTTTCCTCCAATGCAGGACCGCGGAACATGCGTGACACTGCCCCCTTCGCAGACGATGCCCACAGGGCGAATCAACGTTCGTCACATTGATAGCAGCACTTACTGCGGGCCAAGTGAACTACTTAAGTCTTCCGAGAACGACAACCTTGGGTGGTCAGCAGAGAGACTACAAAATTGATTCTGCTGAGGCGTTCCAGTGCAACGAAAGCGACAGTATAGTGATGCAACAGTTTCTGGGACTAGCAATGCTTCCACAATAGCGTCCACTGCCACATGCGTGGACACGGCGGCTCTGCATGATAATGTCACCTCAAGTGCCTTTGTTTGTGCAGATTAGGGCAAAAAGATATGGTTTTTATAGATACCACCTCTGTCTAGTTATGCAGCCATGTCCAAAAGCAGTGCTTGATTGTGTCAACGACTGTCTTTCTTTGGTATGCATGCTGCTGAAGCTTTCAGGGGATGTAGAGGAAACTCCTGGGCCTGTTTCAGAAGCTATCCTAAATGAAATACTCAAAACTTAAAAAGCAATATTGGCCACATTTACTGTAATTCAAGAAAAACAAACATCGTCTGATACAACCAAGACCCGATTTCGTTGAAGTGAAGCTCGTGGTTTTAGAGGAATCCCAAATAAGGCTAATATTGAGAACTTCTACAAGTGATTGCCAGGCCGACATCGCTGCACTAGCTAAACAACTTGATGGCTTGGAAAATCTGTCCCGGTGTAACAACCTGATTTTAAGTGATATATTGGAAGAAATAATTGAAAACGAAGAGACATTGTTGAGAAAAGTAAACTACGAAGTTTTTGAGGCAAACCTCGAAGAGAAGCTGAGTCCCAATGAGGGAATACACCGTCTTGGTAAGCTCTCTCCAGGAAAGCGTCGCCCATATCCTTTAGATTGGTGATTTTAGGGAAAAGCTCAGATAATGATTAATTGATACAAGCTTAAAAAAGGCAAATAAGCATTCCAGAGGACCATTCTCAAAGAGTGCATGATAAAGGAAGAACCGCTGGAATGTCACTGTAGACGAAAGGAAAAACTGAACCAAGGTTAAGTGGTATTCGATATGTTGAAGGTGAACAAAATCTTTTACGTCTGGGACGAAACTACGAAACAAAGGTACAAATGTCATGCCTCTTCTGGGAGTAGCGGTTAACGCAGGAACACAGGATCAAAACCTTTCAAAGTCATAATTATTCATGCCAGAAGTATAATAAATAAACTTGTTGAATTGGAAACCATAATCATAATATATGAACCAGACATGGTAGTAGTTACCGAAACGTGGCTGCATAGGGATATATTCGACACTGAAGTTACTAATTCTAACGATAATATAGTAAGAAAGGACCGAGAAGACAGAGGGGGGGGGGGGGTTGCATTATTATCGAAGATAATATAGCATTTTCTGCACTTCAAGATGTAATTTGCGTAGGACCGCTATGGATCAAAACAAAACTAGATAAACAAACAGTCTTCATCGGGGGGTGTTTACAAGGCCCCACATGATCCGGTAGACGTTTTGGTAATTCTACGAACATTTATGGACTCCTACCTGCCTAACTATAGTAGGACGTTATTACTGGGAGATTTCGACCTTCCCGGCATTGGCTGGTGTTCGAAATTACCTGGAACATGAGCAATGCTTAGTTGTGAGCAGTTACTTGATCTGGCTTATTGATTCCAGAGGTACTTTATCCAAAAAACGTTTGTTTATTTTCATGACGCTGATGATGCTGCTGTCATTGACTGTCTCTATTATTCATATGAAGATTTCGTGCAGCGGTATGACACTAATGCTTGTACAGACCAACTTTTGAAATTCTTTTCGGAATTAGCAGAACGGCGCCTTAATTAATTTGTGTCTAAGAAATTTAGGAGCACTAATAAAAGGAGTCCCTGGGTAACTAGAGACATTCATCTCAGATGAAGAATAAACGTAAACGTAAGGCTTCATAACACAACCCAAACCCCAAAAATAGACTATGTATTCACCGCATGAGCCAAGATTTAAAGAGACTTCTTATGTAATCAAAAGACAAATTCTACAATGCGACGCTCACAAAATTTCTTCGCGAGTCGCCTGTTAAATTTGGCGCCATATACATCACTATTATTTGGCGCTATATAAAGAACCCTAGTGCCGAAAATTTTATTTTATACTTTTCATCATTTACATCCATGATAATGGTGTACTGCCTCATTTTATTGATGAAATAGAAAGGCTTCTTACTGCTGACTTACAAATTGATGAGCATGGTTTTTTAAATCTTCTATTACATATTGAAATCAAGAAAAGCCAAGGTACAGATCGTATCCCTAATGAGTATTTATATAGGTACGCTCAATAGGTATCTAAAGACTTGACCAAGATATTTCAGTGTTCTTTTACTAGCGGATGCTTCCCAACTGACTGGAAGCGAGCAAAAGGTATACAAGTCAATAAAAGCGGAAATAATTCTGTTAGCAATTATCGCCCGATCTGACTCCCTAGTACAGTTTCGATGTTGCTTGAGCATATCATATCTAAACACCTGCTCAACTACCTCACCCAGCATGATATATTATCGCCAGCGTGGCTTCTGAAAGGGGCTGTCCACAACTACCCAACTGATAGAAACAGTTCATGACCTCGCAGAAATAATAAATCACGTGATCAAACAGACATTATATTCCTTGACTTTGCGAAAGCATTTGATAAAGTTTCACACTAAACATTGTTATATTAGGTTAATGCGGTCTTAAAAACCAAACACTAACACAATGGTTTTCCGCGTATATATCCTCTCGTGAACAGTATGTAATTGTTAGAGGTTGTCAGGCTAACATTCTTCCAGTTGTTTCTGGTGTGCCCGCAGAAAAGCTTTTCAGACCCACTCTTCTTTCTCATCTTCATTATTGAATTGCAAAGTAGCATTCATGTTTCAATAAGACGTTTTGGTGACGACTGCGTGATGTACAGTAGCCTAAATAGGATTGCTGAAAAGATGAAATTAAATTTACGCCTACAATGGATAGTCAAATGATGTAACAACTGAAAGATGGAGTTAAACTTAAAAAAGTTTGTTTTAGTAACTAGGAAATAAATTATCTTAATTTCAATTATCAAATAAATGGTTACATGCTGGAAAGGGTTGACCCGTATAAACACCTAGGCATAACTTTTACATCAGACCTACTATGAAATACCCACATTAAAAATGCCATTTCCAAAGATTTTAAAACGCTACGGTACCTGCGACGCACTATACGAAGTGCCTGGCTTACAAAATCCTAGTCAGACCAATTATCCAATATGCTAAAGAAGTATGGGATCTTAAATGTCACAAGCGAGATAGGAATCAGCACGCTGCAGGGTTTATCTATATTAAATACCGCCGTAATCATTCTTCAACAGAACTCTGCCAATAAGCCCAACTACTAATGCTAGAAAGCAGAACCAGGTATGAAAGACTAAAACTCTTTACCTCGTTATCAAACATTATCTAGAAATAAATATACCAGAATACTTTGAGATCATAACTCATGAGACATCAATGCATTGTCATAGTAGATTCATTCCAGTGACGACTATCAAAAAATATTTGCTTCAAGTTTAGTTTTCCTCGAACTTGTAAAAAATGGAACTCTCTTCCAGATTCTGCGGTTCGATCGCCATTATTATGTGAATTTCTAAGCCATCAAGAAAATTTCATCTATGACTCTAGCGCAGGGTAAAGAAGTCATATTGCTGTCGTTTAAGATGGCTGCTGTTCTGATTTATGTGTGAAGAATTTTTGTTTTGTTTGTGCGTGTATTCAGAGACGCCTTTTTGTACTACTGGTTATCATCGTGTTCCGTATTTCTCAATTTTTTCGTTTTGTATTTTTCGCTCTGGTTACAGCCCCTTATGGTGACTGACAGTATTATTACATGAAAATGAAATGAAATGAAAAGTCACCAGGGGCATAATTAACATCTTTGCGACGCTTGTATAGCATTGCTTGTAGGCTTCTTGGGATGCTAAAGTGCGAAATCTAGCGAGACGGCGAGCTTCTTCAGCCAAAGAGGGATTATGCACTAGTGAATTTTCAGCAGGAAGTGACAAATGCAAAAATGTGTACTGAGTAGTTCGTGGATGTCGCGCGTAAAAAAGAAAAAAACGGCCTGTAGAATGTCGTTTCGTGCCTAGCAGTGATAATTCGTATGTTATAAACAGACGGATTACATCCCATTTTTTTGTAGTGAGAGTCAACATACATTGCGAGCATATTGTTGAGCGTACGATAGGTGCGTTCGGTAAGGCCGTTTGTTTGAGGGTGGTGAGAAGTTTAATGGCGAAACTGGCATGAGCAGAGGCGAACACGTTCTACAACTTCTACCATAAACTGTCGCCCAATGTCACTTAACGTACGATAAAGCCAATGCCATAAAATTTTGGACTGTAGCAGGAAGACAAAGACATCTGAAGCAGTGGCTGATATGGCAGCAGTTCGCATTACCGCGTAAGGTCTCAGGCAGCACAAAGTGGGCTATGAAGATGGGGCACCGGTGGGTTCGATGTAGGCAATGCAAGACAGGTGCTGCAAGGGGGGCCAACGTAGGCCTGAAGGGGGCTATCAACAAAGTATCTATGGGCCCAATTAGGGACCGATGCAGGCAGCCGTTATGTTGCTGCCCACATTTATCCCTCCTTACCAAAAGTGCACACTCCGCTAACTACCCCGATGGTCCTAATTTGGACAGATTCGGGCAGCCGCTCTGGATGAACATTTATTTTTATTTCATTCATTCCCTCAATTATTGACATAAGACTAATGGGGGTTCTATAGCGCAAGCTACACTTGTGCTTACTCACATTATTCTCATAGGCGGCCGATGCAGATAATTGATGGGAAGCATAAGTTCAATTTCTCCCACTGAATATTTACGCACTTAATTAAGCAAATATTTTATACATGTCTGCCCTTTCTGAACAACTACAATATTTAATTTTAAATAATTCATAACATTCATCTAGCCTAAACGACTTCATGTCCATCTTGTTCAGGTAGTGATGTCGTTCTGAACAGTAATATTATGCTGAGAGTTGCAGGCTTTCCATGGCAATCACATAGTAGCAACAGTTAGCAATCGATATGTCAGTATTTTTAGCGCACTTTGCATGACCGTGAGAACGTCATGTAATATTTCTAATCGACTAAAAATGCTATCTGTTATACAAATCATTTATAATAGTACTTTAGTACATTATAAATTCATTAGTGCAAATAATGGACAGAAAGAATGCTTGCACAATAGTGCGCAGAAACGCCGGCGTGTTCCGACCCGCTAAGACTAACATAGAACCCACTGAAGCATAATTGGACAGCCCCATTTGGGCTAATGCTAATTCATGCGACAAGAGCGTGCATATAAATTGCGTTAGCAATCACTCTTAGCGAATGTGATGAATGTACGGAAGCTCTAGTTTCTATCCCAGCCAAGTCAAATTTGAGACCTGCAGCGGTTTTGTGTGGGCAGCCCCAATTGGGCTGCGTGTTTGCTTTTCCCAATATAACCCACTAGCTATTGCACGTGCTTTTAAATTCCCTCAAGAGACCAATTGTGGTCTGATGCTGGACCTAAAGCGGTTTTGCCTGGGCCGCCGCAATTGGGCTTGGTGTTGTTTTTGAACCTAGAGCCCAGTTGCTTATTGCACGTGCCTTCACATTCCCCGCGCGAGACCGAGTTTGGTATCATGCGGGCGCGCCCGCCTTATAGCCCCGTTACGGCTCATGTGGGGCCGAAAGCAGTTTTCTTTGGACAGCCCCAATTGGGCTGGGTGATTTTTTTTAATCTAGGGCCTACCTGCTGTTGCGTGTGCCTTCAAAGTCCCACAAGGGACCGATTTTGGTACCATGCGGGCACGCCCGCCTTCTAGCCGCATTACGGCCGATGTTGGACATAAAGCGCAATAGCTAAAGCTGCCTTATTTGGGCTTCATGATGGCTTGCCCAAATTGAGTTCTTACTCATATTCCAACTGTCTTCAAGTAACGTACAGGGGACTGAGTGGGGAAGCCCATAGGCATGCCTGTTTTCTTGCCCCACTTGGCCGACGTAGGTCCAACAGATATTTAATGTGGCTGGCTTCATTTCGATCTATCAGGGCTTTCCGATAAAGAGCCAACATTTAGATTGGATTGCCCTCAAATATTCGACAAGGGGCCCTTGTGGTCTGCATTAGCCCAGCAGCGCCGCTATTGGACCCATGAAGCAGGAACACAGGCAAGCCCAAATAAGGCCTATCCACGTTTGCCTCATCAAGGGCCGACGTAGGTTTTATGATGGTTGCCTTAGCCCCACTTGTCTACATCAGACCTGCTGGTGCCCCACATTCTGTGCTACCTGGGGCAACGGGGAAACGGTTATAGGTCTATTCCCGCCTGTTCAAATGGGGCTGGTGGCAGCGTTATAGGCTGAAGAACTCTCGGCGGAGTGCAGGTTGGGTGCTAGAACGGCTGGCACTGGAGGCATCTGGCCATTAAACGTTGAGCAGTTTGACATATCTTTAGCAAATAAAACGTTTCTTGGTCTTGTTCAAGGTCCTGACAAAATCCAAGAGTCCAGCCGTAGCATTTTCGTGAATTACTCGAAGAACCTGACACCGAATATTGTAGGAACTACCAGAAGATACCGTGCACCTACTGGCGAGTAGTTCTTCCTGTAAAGTAGACGGTCATGAATACAGAATGAGGTCGCAAGATTGCTGTGGAATCTTAAATTCACCAACATCGGGGAAGCTTGGAGGGATAGGAGCTGTATATTCATCCAAGATCTCACTCTCGCAATCAGTAGTTTGAAACAGCAACCGTGAGAGGCCGTCAGAATCACATTGCTTAAGATCACTCGTGAACGACGCAAAAAAATTTGAATTGTTGGAGGCGCAAAGCCCACCGCGCCAGATATCTACAGAGGTTATAAAGGTTTACAAGCCAACATAAGGAATGACGGTCCGTCGCAATTTCAAATCCACATCCATAAATATATGACCGAATCCGCTGCACACCGAAACACCTGTTCAGTTACTGTGTAAATACGCTCAGCTCTGCTTACAGAACGGCTTGCACATGCAACGACATGTTTATTGCCATTGTGGCGCTGTCTAAGCGCTGCACCAACTCTGACTGCGCTGGTGTCAGTGTGAAGTTCTGTTGGAGCTGATGGGCCGAAGTGGCGTAGTAATGGTCCTGGCTTCAAAATTAATTTTAACTCATAAAAGGCGGAGTCATAATCGGTGGTCTACTTGAAGGGCACATCTTTTTCTAGAAGAAAAGTAAACAAATATGGTAGGTCATCGAACTTCAATACAAAACGGCGGAAATAGGAGCAAAGCCCCCAAAACCCCCAGAGCTGTTTTAACGATTTCGGCGGTTTAAAACCGGTAACAACTTCAATTTCGATATCCAACGAGATATCCAAGCTTTACTGCGTGGCGTTCTCCAAAACGATCATTCTTAAAACTGAGTAGCAGACCAGTTTTCTCAATACACTACCAGACAATCTCCAATCGACTGTTCTGTTCACGAAAGGTAATTCCGAATATTGTCACGTAGTGGTGACGAGGTCGACGACACAAATGAAGGGGGTCGA
>JAJIZL010000336.1:0-37972 GCA_023969395.1 Amblyomma maculatum | reverse complement strand
GGCGGCTGTTAAAAAACAACAAATACTGTTTTGCAGGTTTCGCGGCAATATTACTACATCCATTAAATAACACATACAAATGTGCCCCTTCACACCGAGCAAAAGTTTATCCATGAATGTTTCCTAGGTGGCTGAAGTGTTACATAATCAAAAGGCATCACAATAAATTCATAAAATATGTTTTAGGTGATGAAATTTGTCTTTTTTACCTTTAGGTTCCATGGGAATCTGCCAATAGCCTAGTTGCAAGTCAACTGAGGAAAAATAGGAGGCAGAATGCAAACAATCAATTGCGTCATCAATACGTGGCAGAGGATACGCGTCCTTCTTGGTGACAGTATTCAGCCGTCGATAGTCGCCACAAAATCGCCATGTCCCATCTTTATTTTTGACTAATCTCACAGGGGCAGCCCACGGACTAGACGGTTACTGATTAGTGCGCTTATGCAGCATATAACGAACTTGTTCTTCGATCGTTTGGCGCTCTGATGGGGACACACGATAACGCTTATGAAGGATTGTATCAGCAGTCCCAGTATTGATTATGTGCTCAGTACGGAAAATAGGAGTCAGTGGTGGCGATACGCGTGAAAGGCTGGGGGGGGGGGGGGAAAGATCTACACTACAATCTGAAGCTGGGGACGAATTAAAAAAGATGGCGGGCTAAAGTTCTGTTGTTGTGGAGCCGCAGTCAATTCATTCATTTCTTTATTTGCCCAGAAAACATCCTGGAAGGGTTCCGCGACTAAAAGCTGTTATAACAGGTTGACGAGGCCGTGGAACCCTATTGCTTGGCAGATGGCGATACAACTACTAATGGACAACAGTAAAGCAGAAGCAAAAATATGGCATTTGAGAGCAATACTTTGAGAGTACAAACAACTGTGCAAAACCAATGAAATGGCATAACATGTATGTACAAAAAATAAAAAAAAGAAGAAAATAGTGGTAGGTGTCCCCTTTTTAGCCTCTCCAATTATGACAGCTGATGACTCGTAGCGGCAAGGTTCATGGCGTGCCAAGAATCTTAAAATGTGGTGTTACATTTGGGTCGCGTGCGCCTGAGTAGCGTACCGCTGACGCGCCCCTCGGTAGCGTTTGCCTGGCGGCTCCGTGGACGGCGGACGGCATCAAAGGTGCCAGCAAAGACGAGGCGTCTTCTAACGAAACAACCTTTACTGCAACATCATGAAGAAACGGGCAGTGAAGCTGACCCGGAGAGATTACAGACATTCTCACACAGCTGGTGTCTAGGTGGTGGTGGTGGTGGTGGTGACTATGGTTTATTTTTGGGGAGGGGATACTGGTCACCTCTTATGTTGGCCATCTTTGTGGCATCACTCTTGGTGACCAGGGGGAAGGAGAAGTTGGAGTTAGGGGAAGGTTGGGGAGGGGAAGGTTGCTGACGCCGCATATGTCGCCGCCATTTCCGCACGAAGCACTATAGGCCCATGTGCCAACGGCGCGTCAAAGTAGTCTCTGTCCCAGCGGAGTCGGCCGCTGCTTTTTATAGGTTTTCCGGTCCACAGGGAAAGGGTAAACCCTCACAGGAAATGGAGCGCCCAAAGTGTCTGGGCAAGATGGGATGACTCAATCGCAAGTGGTCCGAACGCATTTTTTCCACCTCCTGCAGACGGGCTAGGGCGACGCTCTCTCCCTCGAGCTCCAGGCTTGGCCGGCGTTTGCACACACACGCACGCACACACATTTGGCGCGTGGCAGGATCACGTTGAGACTTGTCGGCGGGAAGAAGAGTTGCGCGGCCGATGAACGGCGTCGAAATGGCCGATCCGCTCGCGGTTCTGCCTGTTGCTATGCGGTGGCCGCGTCAGCTGTCCCGCTTCTCGGTGCAGAAACGTAACAGACTGCCCCGCCGGGGAGGGGAGATCCCGAAGGGAAGGGGACTGCATCCGCTGTCCGGTGGGATCGGGATGTTGCTGCTAGCCGGGGTTATCCGACTCTGTTTCTCTTGAGCCAGTCAGCCTGAAGAATTCCTTGGCAAGTCCGGGTTTCCAAGGCACTCTGCAACTTGTCTTCAGGAGAGATTTCTGACAACCCGCAACGTCACAACCACGCTAAAAACTCAACCGTTTAGCCAGCAAGCACGGCACAAACTTCACCAAGTTTTGCCAGACTATTTCCCTCTTATGCCCCCATCTATATTAACGGGCAGCTTAGTAGCACTTGGAACGCGTCCACAAATTTGAAAATTGCATTTTCAAAACACCATTCTCAAACAAAAATAATACAATGCAATCTAGCTGTTCAAAATCCTATGTCAGGAAGAAAAACACCAGCTAGTGAATACAGGCTTCTTCTCACGTTATAGGCTTCGACTTAAGCCCTCGGCATTACTGTGGAGATCACCTTTTTCACTAAAGCTTCGGCTGTCCGTTTCCCGGAACAACCGTACCTTCCTGTTCCTGTACCAAGAAACAGACGAGCACGAGTCACTCGCTTTTCTAAACAACCTATCCCTCTCTTTACGCTTGGCGCACCAGTCACGCATTTTCTCGGCACGGGCGCATTTGTGCCTTCGGGATAGTCGCTTTCTTTTTCGCGATAGCCTCAACTTGCTCCATTCTTTCTCGCGCCTGCCTTTCCGTTTTTTTCTACGGCAGCACTGGAACACAGGCGTTTTGCTTTCTTTTCGCAATCGTTTGAGTGTCCTCTCGTTACGATGGCAGCATTCTTAATCGCGCCTTTCGTCGGCAGCACGGGAATACTAGACTTCTGCTTTCTTTTTGCAACCGTTTGAGCTTGCTCTCCTTACGACGGCAGCAATCTTTCTCGTGCCTGCCCTTCCGCATTTTTCGGTGGCAGCACTTGAATACTCTAGTCCTACTTTCTTTCGGCGCGAGCTCCAGCAAGCTAGCGGTAACCGGAGCTAGTAGGACACCGGTGTCGTCTGAGTGGTCAAAGTGTGGTGGCGCGTCTGCACCGCGGCCAGCAGCGCATGACTCACTTTCAGTCAAGTCCGAACAGCAACAACGGCTGACGTCAGTCGCGTCAGTCGCCCTTCTAGGCATTTGCTCTGGCGGCTCGCCACTCAGTGCGTCGCCTCGCTCAGAGCTAACCGGAGCACGATCAAGCTCTTTCGACAGCTGGGGCGCTTCGGATTGCTTGAGGGCCATAGGTGCTACGTCCGCGTTCGCACTGGGGTTGCTTTCGCCAATACAACCTAGCGTGGTATCAGGGCTCGAACGATTCTGACTCTGCTCTGGTCGCTCGGTGTCGCCTTCGCAAGTCTCGCTTCCTACAGCGTACGCGCGCTGCTCGTCGGTCTGCCCTGGCTGATCACAGCTCGCGGGCTGCGCAGTTTCGCTGATCGGCACTTCGTTTTTCTCTGCTCTACGACACAGCTGATTTCGGAAACCGAAATTTTCTCATTTCCAAGCTGGCTTCCTTCTCCGCCACGCTCAACACAAGCTTCTGCTTTTAACTCGAGAGGCGGTTCCGTTACTACCAGTTCCCCACTCTCATTTCATGGAACTCTATCTCCTACAGTTACTTGGGTCGGCATGCATTTCACCTCGCTTAACGGCGTGACTTCGGAATTCTCGCTGTTGGAGCTGGCGCTAACCTTCTCAGCTAGTGGCTCGACCAAGGTAACACGATACCCTTCTGTTAGAGGATCGGTCGGCTCACTACTGCGGTCACATTTCTTGGCCGTTTTCCCAATCTGTGTCTCACACTCCGGTGCAAGTTCGATTCGCTCCGAAACTTCCGCACTGTCTAGCCATTCGCTTACAGCGGCTTTTAACTGATACGCCAAATCAAAGTACGACTCGTCACAATGTTTCTCGCTCCCATATCTTTTCCGAAGATCCTGAGGCGTTATCTGATATCGTATCAGCAATGACTCTTTTAGTTCATCGTACTTTTTCAAGCGGTCGCCAACCAATTGCTTGATTTCTTCCGACGCTTCAGCGGAGAGAAGTGCTACCAACTTCTGCGCCCAACTATCTCGCTCGAAGCGTTTACTTCTGCAGACATTCTCGAAGTCTGCCAAATACTCGGCCACATCCTCGGCAATGAGGAATGGTGGCGGACCATTTCGCGGTATTGAACCGGTACACTGAATGGCATTGCAAGCTTTAATCCTTTCCACGCTCATTCTATGTGCTGATATATCCAGCTGCATCAGTTTCCTTACGCGGGCGTCCTCTTTCTCGAAACGTTCCCTACGTTCACGCATCTCTTTCTCGTGACGTTCTTCACGTTCACGCATCTCTTTCTCGTGACATTCTCTCCGTTCACGATCCTCTTTCTCTTGACGTTCACGTTCCTCTTTCTCTTGACGTTCACGTTCCTCTTTCTCGTGACGTTCACGTTCATCTTTTTCTAGCCTTTCTTTACGTTCACGTTCTCTACGTTCACGTTCTTCTTGACGTTCGTCAATGATCTCAAGGCATTCCAAAAGCTCGTCATCTTCATCTTCCAACGCAAGAATAACCTTTAACACTTCTGGTTTTTTGAGTTTGTCTGACAAAACCAGACCTAACTCCTCCGCAAGCTCCAGCAATTTCGGTTTGCGCAACGACTTCAAATCCAAATTCATGGCTGTTCCGAGTGCTGCCTTCTCTACTGCCCACTATTGCCTTGCTGCAATTAACCCAGCAACAACGACAACACAATTACCAGCTCTGTTCTCTACGTAACAAAAGCCTGGCAAAACTCAGTAGAAGAAAGTCCCGCACTCACCAAACCTCGAAGCCAAGAATCCAACGCAGTCGTTCCGCTGCAGGCAACCAGTCATCACACAGGGCTCGTTGCACGGCTCCCGCCTTTCCGCTGAGCTGCTTTGGTTCACGAGTCACGCCTCGGACATCTCCGCTCTTCCCACCAGATGTTGCACCTCGGTCAGGCCTGGCTCGTTTCACCGACCACGGTCACTGCTTGGTCGTCCTCATCTCTCCGCTGTTCACCAGTTGTTGGACGATGGTATCGCCTGGCTTGTCCCTCCGACCACGGTTACGGCTTGTTCGTCGTCGTCCCACCGCTGTTCACCAATTGTTAGGTTCTGGTTTTGCGCGCCCGTGTAGCGCACCACTGACGCGCCCCTCGGTAGCGTTGGCCTGGCGGTTCCGTGGATGGCGGACGGCATCAAAGGTGCCAGCAAAGACGAGGCGTCTTCTAACGAAACAACCTTTACTGCAACATCATGAAGAAACGGGCAGTGAAGCTGACCCGGAGAGATTACAGACACTCTCACACAGCTGGTGTCTAGCGTCGTGCCAACGGCGCGTCAAAGTAGCCTCTCTCCCAGCGGAGTCGGCCACTGCTTTTCATAGGTTTTCCCGTCCACAGGGAAAGGGTAAACCCTCACAGGAAATGGAGCGCCCAACGTGTCTGGGCAAGATGGGATGACTCAATCGCAAGTGGTCCGAACGCATCTCCTCCACCTCCTGCAGACGGGCGAGGGCGACGTTCTCTCTCTCGAGCTCCAGGCTTGGCCGGCGTTTGCACACACACGCACGCACACACATTTGGCGCGTGGCAGGATCACGTTGAGACTTGTCGGCGGCAGGAAGCGTTGCGCGGCCGATGAACGGCGTCGAAATGGCCGATCCGCTCGCGGTTCTGCCTGTTGCTATGCGGTGGCCGCGTCAGCTGTCCCACTTCTCGGTGGAGAAACGTAACAGTGGACAGAACTCCCGCATAGGAATAACACTAGAGGCGAGTGGACATTCGTCCGAGCATCGGTGTGGGGACTAACAAGCGTCCGCCCTGTGTTCTCATTGTGCACTGGCAATGGCCGCTGTCATTGATGTTGGCCCTAGTGTGCCTTTGAGTGCTATAAGGCACAAAATACTGAGGCGTTCAGTGTGTAACAAAGTACGTTGCGTGGACGGAAAAAGGAATGGATTTGTGTTAAAAAAAGGTGCGAGAAAACGTAATACCTCTCGATCTGGCGGATTTGTAACATCAAAATCTGTGGCGGAAGCAGTGCCAATAACGGCATCAGTTGTGACCGCGTCAAATTGACTTAACTTATTCACCATATCGGCAATATTACTATACTATTAAGCGCATCTAAAAATTCTCTAAAGTTTGTCGCCGAAGGAATGTACTGAAGAAGTGGTGACGTTTTTTGAGCGGAATAATCTTCGATTACTTCAAACGGACAAAGAAGGGGTTTTGCTGTGCTACCGGCTGGACTCTTTGAAGAGAAGGCGATAGTTGCAATTAGGAAAAATGTTGTTAGAGTGAAGAAAGCAGATCAATAACTATTGCGTTGTGTAATGATATGCGGCTAACCAGGTTGGCAAAGGGGATCAGTGATTTCAAGAAGGCTTGCTTGGATCTGTTTTTCACTGTTAAGACTCATAAACCGGGCTCGCCTTTCAGATGTATTTTGAGTGAACGGTACGCGTGGCAACAGCAGATCAGCCGGTATCTTCTTAAATATTTGAAAGGTTTGGACTTTCATGATCCCTTGGCTGCTAAGAATTCTTTTGAAGTGGTCCATTTTTTAAAAGATCAAACCAATCTTGGGTACCTTTTTCTACTGATGTAGAGGATTTGATCTATTGGGTGCCGCATTTAGAATTATTTGAATCTGTGCGGGAATGTATTGAACGTAATGGCACTATAGGGTTTCAGAACTCTGTTGGTGTCAATGTTGACAGTTTTCTTTCCCTACTCTAGTTTTACCTTAAGTCTACTGTTTTGTCGTTTGGGACAGATATGTATGTGCAGAGAAGGGGCATTTGTATAGGATCATGCATTGCCCTTGTATTATGTAGCATCTTTTTATCTTCTGTTGACAAAGTAATTTATGCATCCCTTAATGGTTCAGGTTTTAAAATATTTAGGAATGTTTGCGGTTTCTTAGTCATTTTGGATAAGGACTCTGCAGTAATTCAAAGTGTGGAACATGTCCTTTCTATTTTTAGAATGCAAGGAAAAGGACTTACATTAACCCATAAACTACCTGTGGACAACAAGTTGCAGTTTCTAGATTTAAATATAAAAATTTGTGGTGAGGAAGTGTGTTGGAAGTATTTTCCTAGGACTAAAAATATGGTTCAGCCTATTCAACGACTGTTAAAATAGCAATAGCGTCCCTTTACAGTCGACTCTGTTAAAATCATGTGAACATATGGCTGAGGATAGCTTCAATAATCAATTACAAATGCTTTAGTTGGCCGGTTTCCCGATTACGATTATTTGTGGGGTAGCAGAGACTCTGCTTCAGAAAATGAAAGGGGCAGATAAGTTGAGAAATAAACGCCCACACAAGTAATATCTTATATTCATAGAGTGGCGCACTGCCTGAAAAAGGTGGCAGGTAGGTATGAGGTGCCAGTTGTGTTTTCTGCGCCAAAAAAAGTGGGGAGTTCGTGTGCATTAACAGGGAGGCGAAAGCACAATGCGATAAGATCCATGTAAAGAGTTTTATGGAATGTGTGGTGGGAGTGATTTACGAGATTCCACTGACATGCGGTATAGCATATATATGGCAGACTGCAAGATGTATTAATGATAGAATACGGGAACATGAGAAGTCGATAGAAAATGGGAAGGGGCCAAATTTACCCCTGCACTGTCAGAAGTGCAAGTGTGAGCCATTTTAGCAGGCTTATTATTTTAGGGAATAGTCGGGACAAGATGGCCTGAGAAATGATAGAGGCGTTCTGGATACAGAAGAAGACATATGTGTTAGTGAAGCCTGGCTTTGTTTCTTCAGAAAAGAATTCACTTTTATTGAGGAATCTTCTTGAGTAATGGAAAGAATTGAGTTTAGTATCGGCACTAAAGCTGTTAATCTTAGGCACCTCTCGTGCATTGTGGCCATGTTTGTTTATTGATTCTTCTTTCTCTCAAGTACATGTACTTCTCATATACTTCATTGCTTCGTAGACATGCTGGGCAGGTTACAGTTGTTTCTTTACACAGGGACTTCAAAGGGGAAGTGTTTTAGATGGACATGTCCTATTTCACATGTGTGTGGTGGTTGTTTGCTAGTGTGTGACTATGTGGTGGGCTTTGCGACTGTCCTGCTTGTATGATGGTTGTGTTACACTGGGACGATTGTAGCATTAGCTGCTGGGAAAAGAGTTGTCTGGAGATGTACTTGAGTGTAGAATTGGTAACTCTCATGCTTAGATGATGTTTATGTTCTGCGGGGAAGAAAGTGCTACTATCTCCTTGGCAATGAAGAGATGTGTGAAGAAGATGTACTTGGGTGTAGATGAGGATGATGGTGAAAAGGAAGTGTGTATTCAGATCCATATTACAGTTGGTAGTGGGCGCCTGTGTTGTGTTTTTTGTCATGTGATTGTGTTTGTTGATCCACATTTCTAGATAATATGGAGCACCAACTTGCCCCTGAAGCTAGTATTCTGTCTCGCTTGTTCTCTGTGGACACCTCAACCACACCGTAAGGGAAGGGAGGAAGGTGGGAGTGAAAGACGAAAGAGAGAAAGAGGAGCCGTATTGAAGGGCTACTGAGTAATTTCGACCACCTAGGGATCTTTAACGTGCGCCGACATCGCACAGCACGCGGACGCCTCATCGTTTCGGGTTGAGTTGGGTTGTGGGGTTTAACGTCCCAAAGCGACTCAGGCTGAGATACGCCGTAGTGGAGGACTCCGGAAATTTCGACCACCTGAGGTTCTTTAACGTGCACTGACATCGCACAGCACACGGGCGCCTTGCTTTTCGCCTCCATCCAAAAGCGGCCTCTTAGTTTCGCCTCCATCGAAACGCAGTCACCGAGGTCGCATTCAAACCCGGGTACTTCGGCGCTGTAGCCGGGCGCCTTACCACTGCACCACCCCGGCGGGGCTCAGGCTTGTTCTGTTGACAACTGAACCGCGTTGTAGAGGGAGGGAGGACGGTGGTAGTGAAAGTGGAAAAAGGAGCCATAGTGGAGGGCTAGAGTAATTTTGACCCCATGGGGATATTTAACATGCACTGATATCGAGCAACTGACGGATGCCTCTAAGAACAACAGCCAGGGGCATACAAAATTGCAACAAGGCGGGGATGAGAGGTGGTGAAGGGTGACAGTTCCTGGACTATGGGGCTGGGACGGTAGGTCAACGCCACTTGCGGGGGGGCTGGCCAGACACATAATTGTTATTTGTCGTAGGCTGTCGTTGCGCCCGCCCCCGCATGGGTGGTGGATGATGGCTGTTGTTGCGGCGCGCGTCTTCCTCTCCCTCTTCTTTTTCTTTATTCTCTATTTTCTCTTCTCTCCGCACGAGACAGCTGTGGTGGCTCAGCTGCAGAGCCGGTAGCAGGCCCGTGTATTTTCTTCTCATTCTTCCTGCAGCCACAACAACAACAATTGCAACAATGAGGTGTGAGGTATGGCCCGATTCTTGGTAACAACCGCCGCTACTCATTTCATTCTAAAATAGGATTTTGCCACCTTGGTAGCAGTTACCCGCCCTGGTATCCTTAATAAATATTTTAAATAACCCCCGGCTGGCAGTCCCCAGTGGCTTCGGAGAAACTGAACACTACGGTTGTAAGGCTTATGACGCCGCGGAGAGTGCTAAGGATCTCAGTTTCTGGACAGGCTGCATATCCGCAACTATTAAATTTTGAATGTAGAAACTTATCTATTCATCTCAGAGCCCCAGTGACGTTCGAGTAAACACCGGGCATTATATTGGATGTTTCAGCGCTTAGTGAGGTTAGAGCGCAAATAGTTCAGATACGCTACCGAAGGGATGGCACATACTTTGCTAAAGGGAGGATAGCTAGGCATAGAATTTCTTGTCAGGGAGCTTAAGGTTGTTCCATGGAAGGCTTAGTAAATTTAGCGAGCTGGTTCTATCCAGAGAGGATATTTTGCATTAACAGAAATCTCTCCAGTCGCAAAATGTATCGAGCCATATCAAAACTACTACAAAATAGTGTCATTTGGGACATTTATGACAAACTTTCTGTATTAAACATCCGAATTTTCTGTATTTCTGTAGCACAAGCCAGTGTACTGTAATGTTTTCTGTAGTATTTTTAAGCAGTCGGTAGTTGAGTATTATGTGTCTGTTGGTAAAGAAAATTTTGATGTTACTAGAAAAATTCCTGTCATCACAACAGTTCAATTATTAAACAGCGCAAAAAAATACAATATTGAAAACGAAAACCTTTGTGCACTCTATTATTAGGCTCTGCCTGAACCCTACAAATTGACCTTTTAATGATAGTACTTTTTCCCGATGGCGAGTTGGAGAATGTGAACATGACACCATATCTTACTTAGAAAAAAAGTCAACACATTTTCTGAAATCACGAATTGCGACGTGTTTTTCTGTGCGAAATCGGAACAGACTGCAAAAGATGGGCAGGATGTTCGGTACAGAGGTGAAATACGATTATGAGACGAGAAGCTGCAACAGCGCTTAGCTCGAATTGCAAGTGTCAATGTACAACGCATTACACTACATTCGTTTGCCATGCCATAGCCTGCAAGGGAAATATCAGTCGTTTTCAGCTACGTTATCATTTTTATGAGACCAGCTGAGCAAAAAAAATTTAATGCCCTGCAACAGTCAGCCAGGCAGTTCGAACCTGACACTATGTTTACTGCATAACGGAAACACCGGACGTTGGATCTGTACTCGAGTTGTTGAGGAAAGAACCGAACTGTACCCAAAGTGTTGTATTTCCTCGCGCTGCAGAAAACATGTTTGTCATCAGCTCAGAACTGATAAGGCACCATATTATCTATTTGCTCCGACCTCCCTGCTGGGATTAATCAACCAACTGCTACGAATAAATAAAATAAACTGAAGATTGTACGAGATTACATGTGTGCAGGTGATTTTAATAAGCAGGCATCATAACTCCTATAAAAAGAGCTACAGTCAGAAGTGGTAATGTACTAACACAGTATACTTCGCTAATGCATGATTACAGCCCTTAGAAAGGCAAGAAGCATGCTTCAGATCTGGCATTGGTGGACTATAGCATAGGATGTAGAAATAGCAGATAATTATTACTAGAGCTCTCTGAATACAACAAATTGAGAATAATGGACACCATCTGCAAACGAGATTAAAATAAAGCACAACTGGAAGGAAAGAACTTGAATTAGATTACACATTGGTCTCTATCCGAAGCAATTTGTACCATTATGAGGTAATCGGAAAGGTGCGAAGCAGTTACCACAGGATGGTGAAATCTCAAATTAGTCCTTATTTAAAAGGAAACCGAATCAACTAGGAAGAAAAAAGCCCAGCAACAGATTAGAGGTAAGAAAGAATGCAGAGGAGTTCAGCATCTCGATGCAGTATAAACGTTTTGCGTAAGCAAGGAAGATGACCGTAGTATACAGCTAATGAATGATAATTTCAAAATATGATTGCAACTACGCGATAGAATAGATGTTGGAATAGGCAAGATACGGTAAATAATCTGAGAAAAAATTTTTGAGTAAGAAATGCCAAAGCACGAAGCCTTCAAACCGGCTCACAGGAGTGAACTAGCCTAGTTATCAAAGTAAACGAAATCATTAGACCTAAGCTGTCCACCGTTAAGATATAAAGCTGTATGAAGTAATATTCATTTGCCTTTTGCCTATTATGCTCGCTGCTCTGCCTTTCCAGACTGTGAAATGTACGTAAAAAGTCATAAAGGCACCATTAAACTGCCTAAAAAATGCGAGACGTTCTTCAAACATAAGTGCCAGAATCAAGAAAGGATACACTACGAGTCGTCTTGTCCCAGCAAAACAACTGAAAGAAGACAATCCGAAATCGAATAAAGGGAATCAATAAACGCATTCTTTCAAAAAACGGACAATGCCGTTTCCTTGAATTTGTAAGGATTGAAGCTAAATAGCAGGAAATTGGGGGAAAAGCATGTTTATAATAGATCATTTTTATACCGTTATGCAATTTCCAGCTGCAAGGAAGCATTTATGAATGAAACTTTCTATGCCAAAAGTAAGCGCTTTTTGTTCTTAGACCAAATGCAAATTGGCGCGCTATTTTGTGGCTGTTTATTTGGTTTTGTTTGTATGCACACGCACTTAAATTTCAGCCTCTCTACAAAAATTATCTTCGAAATTGCTGTCTGGGGGTTTTAGTGATGATGCATTATATAATTTTTGGGCAGCTTACCGCACTTCAATACAGCAAAGTGGCAGCGGCATGGTCTGCAACCAGTGTATATCAATGGAAGAGAATATAATTTTATGCAATGCAATTCAAGTGTACAAAGCAGAGAAGGAACCATGTGAGGGGTAAGGAAAAACCTTGGGATGCTTCGCTGCGAAAATGGCGTAGGGCGCAGGGGTATAGATCTTTGGCCAGAGAAGCAGGTCTAATATAAACATCGCTCATTAGAAATTCTTTGTGTACAAAATCTTCTTTTTGTTTTATACTCAAACACTTCCTGTCAAGGCCACATAGCAGATGTAATTCACCAGACAATTATTGCCGCTTTTACATTCCTGCTATCTCCACTCGCCAATCATTTAGAAAGAACGGAGAAGCAGCAGACATCTGCGATTTCTTGAATAACACCCTTTTCCAGCATATTCCGAATCTGCTCACTGATGACCTGGTGTTCTGTGGGCGACACTCTGTGCGGATTCTGTCGAATTGGGTGTGAGTAACCTGTGTTAATTCCACACCGGGTACGTGTCACGGGAATGCACCGTGAGTCGCTGGGCTCCGAAAAATCAAAGAAGGAAGAATAGTTGGCTAGTAACGTTTCCACTGCGTCACGCTGTTCACTTGTTAGACAACGGCTGATAATCCGATGTATTTGTGAGTAAAGGGCTGGAGCGGCAGCAATTTCGTCAGGTGCATCAGTAACAAAAGCCACCGACGGAACGTCGTCTGGGCTGCACGTCGCAATCTTCATATTCACTGGCAAAACTACAGGTTGCGTAGAACAATTCATGGCCCAAAGCCGTGAGTAGCCCTTGACCACCGACAGTAGGCAATGAGGAATCGGCATCTGTTTCTTTGCACAGTTAGAATGAAGCAATGCCACCGTAGCGTCGCGGAAGCACTGCAAACTGCACTGCGAATACCGTTCCACCCAGGGACACCGAAGCACTACACATTCCCAGGGGACACAACACCTTACCACCAGCGCCATGAAAATTCACATTTCTGTCCCAAACAAACATTACTTTGCGTCCTTACAATTTCTTAAACGATATACTCATTATTGGAATGGATGCCCCGGTATCCACTAAAGCCATTGTCGCCACACCATCCACAAGCACATTGACCGTGTTGTTTAACATAACAAATGAAGGAATTCAACAGGCAGCCCAGTCTCCAGCGGCCTGACCTCCAGCGGACGCGCTGGCTAGTTTTCGGCAAAGGCGATCGAGACCACCGCCTTGGCCTCTGGGACAGATAAAATCGCGTAGAAGAGGCCGGTGGTGGTGAGAAACTTCGGTAGGAAGCTAGAGAGCGGCTGCGCGGTCAATCGGTATGGAGATATTAATACGAAAATGGGGGCCACTACCAAGTGAGTCGTAGAAACTGTTACGTGGCAGAGCATGTTGGACAGGCCGATAGTAACGGGTGAGTGAGCGGCTGCGGCAGTATCGAGCTATGTGCCCCTCAATACCGCAGCGGTGGCAGACGGGGGCTGTGCGATCAAAACCTTGTTCCCTGGAGGGTTCCGAGGAGGCTGAGCGCACTAGGTAATGAACCTCATCTTCAAGCCTTCGGTCTGGACGCTGGAAATAGCGGGCAGGTGGTGGTTGAGGACGGTACTCGTAGTGCGGATCGTAGTGCGACGAGAAGTTAGCCGGGCGTGAGTCGTAGCGAGGCGGATGACCAAGGCCATTGAACCTTGGCGTCGGGCTGTTGGAGCAAGTGTCGGCGTGTGCCGTATTGATAGAATTCAAAACGGGCTTCGAAGGGAGCAAGGAGGGAGCCCCTCGATAACCGACGTCGTCAGAGTGCAGGGATGTTATACACCGTGCAGGGAGCTCGAACCGCGGCAGTTCCTCGCGAAGTATTTGCCGGATCTTCGACGGCAAGTCCAAGAAGCTGTCTTCAATGCTAGCCACAGATGGAACATTGGCGTTATGAGACGAGTCTTCAATGTCTCGAATGTGCGAACATGTCAAATTACATCACAGACGGCTTTCAGGTCATCTTTGGAAATTAGAAAATTATAAACATATTCTGCGATGTCCCTCAGAAGAGGTCCTACTTTATCTTCCTGGGTCATATTAGCGCTTGCTGTTTTGCATAGCTTCAGGACCTCCTCTATGTAAGTTGTACATATTTCCCCAGGTAGCTGAGCTCTGTGCGTAAGCGTGTGTTCAGCTCGCTTCCTTCGTGCAAGGCAGTCGCCGAAGCACTGGCGCAATTCGGTAACAAAACGGTCCCATGTACTCAGTGTTGATAACGTATCGATACTAAGTGAACCACATTGATCAATAAATACCATGATGTGTCCTATGTTTGCAAGCCATTGAAGCTGCTAAGTAGAATATCGTTCACTATTACCGAAGATGAATACAATATTGGGAAATCATCTTAACTGGCTCCAAAAACTGACCATTATATGACAGTAAATATTCTGATTTAGAAGTCATCAATAATAACAAGAGTATACTGACTAGCCTGTGTCATTATGTGTGGTATATTGGCTAGCCATTACAGCACGTCGGGCAACATTGACCAGTATACCCAAGATGTACACAATGTGGAAAGCCGTGTGACTGGACGATATTGACTACTTTATGCCGAGATATCTTCAGCCTAGATGAGCCATGATCACTGCTGATAATAGTTCTGCCATTATAAGGGCTCATATAGGCTGAATACACCCTTGATGTGCCCTGATTCTGGCAGGACTATTATAGAGTAATATAGGACATGAAGTGTGCAACGTTAACAGGCCATCACACTCCGTGGTGGTGCAGAGGTTCGTGCGCCCGACTACTGTGCCCAAGGTTTCGAGATCGAATCCCGGCCACGGCGGCCACTTTTTAATAGATGCGAAGAGTAAGGCGCCAGTGTGCTGTGTGATGCCAGTGCACATTAAAGAATCCCGGGTAGTGGAAATTTACTAAGCCTTCGACTATGGCATCTCTGATAGCCTTAGTTACTTTGCGACATTAAACATCCCAAAATAAATCAAACAATTTCTCACAGCCGTCAAAACGCCATGAACACATGTCAGCTTTGTGCTTTGGACTTTCGGCCCTTATTGTAGAGGACATGACTTCAACAAGCGGGCCATAGGTTACCTGTTCACTGCTGCTATAAAGCTTGTTTTACTTGGCATGTAGACATACAAATTTTGTACGCAACTATTTCGTATACACTTCGACCTTCTATCAGTGCCCTCTCTGGAATATGTGCGTGGCGGAAAAAGAAGGGACAAGGGCCGCGTGCCCGGAACGCTCGGTCACCGCGGTGATACTTGGAGGCAGAAAAACAAATCCTTTGCTTCAATCTACAGTTCACTGGCCGGGTCCTGTTTTCCGACAGCCCTCTACAAGCAAGATAAATGGGGCTTTCATTATTCTTATAGCTCTGTTTTACCTGAAATGTTAGCACACAAAATTTTCAATAATGTACACAACCTTGTAACTATCAACTGATGATTTCGAAAAACTCACATACTATATTTAGTGTGGGGCGCTTTTGTAACGAAAAAGGGACTACTAAGACTTGCGGTAATCACGATGGCAAATTGCACTGTCTCAAGACAAACTAACGCCGTTCCCAAGCAGGCGACCATGAAACAAATAGCTAATTCCAGCAAAGCGATAACAATGTATGCCGTAAACAAGAGACACGTAATAAGGTTATTACGGCAGGATACCACGCACGATCCGCATCCCTAGCCTTCGCGTGGATGCCGCCTGCGTTAATTTACCGACAAAAGCTGACAAGTATGAAATGCGAGCCGGTGGATATGGGTGGCTATAATAAACAGAGGCGACAAGCCTAGAAATAGTCAGAAAATGGACAACTCGCTTTACGTATATACATCTAAAAACTGAGCTAATAACTGAAAAGAAATGAGAAAAAAGCCATTGACTAATCTATTTACGTGCCTCAATCGTAGATACATCTGCGATAGTGAATATTTATAGTCATCAGATGCAAAACAGACATTTATTAAACTTGATGACTACCACATGTCTGTCAGCTATCTTCGTATGCGAGAGCGGTGGCTGCTAGGAGGCGAAAGAACTCTCGGGAAAGTAATTTTTCCTTCTCTTTTTTCCCTTCTCTGTGCTCCCCCCCCCCCCCATTATTTATTCGAAATAAAATGACAAAGATGAAATCAGTGTCCAAAGTTGGCTGAGCTGTTGCCGACCAGTTGTGATGCTCTCGATGGCAAGGAAAGTTCGAAGCATCCCTAAAATTCCCTTTCGGCTGAGGAACAGGAAAGTTCGAAGCATCCCTAAAATTCCCTTTCGGCTGAGGAACACTGCGTTGCACGTGACGCCCGCCATGAAGGAGGACTGTGCCGAATCAAGAGCGAGATGAGGTCAACGATGAGGTGCAGAAGCAGCGAAAGCGGTACTGCCGACTATCTCTACAGGGCAATGTTAAAGCACGGCCGCTCAATGGAGGCGCACTTGGGTGCGGCCCGTCGCGTCGCCCAGAAGAGCCGTATTGCGCCTAGTTCTCATCGCCACCGCTGCGGCGCCACCGCTCCGGGACGAGTCCGGGCGGAGAGCTGCGCGTAGCGGCCGTGGCTGTGCTTACGTTTCGGCGTCCGCGTGGTCGGCGCTTGCTCAATTTAGGATTATGAGCGGCGTTTCACACAGTATGTGATGCTATGTGCATGTTTGCTACTGATAAGGTGATAGCGGCAAGTCATCACCACTAGGCTTTTCCAAGTCATTCGTGATCTTCCGTTTACAACGAGAACGAGGCTGTCGTGTGCTTCGCTGAGTGCGTACCCATTTAGTTGCGTTTCAACCACTGTAATAACGTATTATATATTGCAATCTCGAAATCGAGACATGGTTTGGGGCCATTTATTCAGCGTGCACTTTTCTGGAAACTTACAATTCAGGACGTAGCGTTCAACATTATTGTTCAGCCTGTTCCGTTTTAACTGGAAATAATATTCAAGTGGATACCACCACCAAAACATACTAGCTAACATAAACTGTTGCAAAATAAACAACACAAGACAGCCAGTTCAAAGACACGCCCGCAGGCTCAGGCAATTTTTTTCTCGTTTGATTATGAAGCCGCGTGATGCACAGAAGGCACGCAAGCTTATTTTACAAGCAAAGAACTTTTCTCGAAAAAGGTTTATGTGCAAGCGTGATTTTTTTCCACTGTCTGATTGATGTTGCCTGTCCAGTTGGTCAGCAGTGGTCGCATTAGTTTGGTTAGGTCCTTAGTGTGACTGCGATCTTCTCTCTCGCAAATCAACTCCGGAAATTGCACAAAATAGGGAAGAAGGGGTGAAATTAACATGTTGCATAGCTTGCTGCTTCTTATGACCTGCGGGCACTTCATCACCTTGCTAACAAAGGTGCATGGTGATTTTCAGATACCTTAGGCGTCCATCATCAAGAATTTTGATAAGTCCACGGATTTGCAGGAATCACAAGGCACAAAGTTAATTAATGGATGGGGACTAATACAATAAAATTATTGACACACTAAAATAAGCACTACAAGTTATTTAAACTTTGGTAATATATAAATAATGAAAACATGGGCAGGCACTGTAAACAGAATAAATAAAAAGGTTTCATGAGATTGTGTAAAACTATTCATACTTTCTCTTCAAATGGACGTGCCAGGTAACCAGCCAAGAATGCAATCGGTGCTAACTTATCTCAGCTGCTGGTTCACACCACACATGAATGAATCCAAGCTGACTCGAAAACTCTCTTGCAGCAGACGTGATATGGCAGTTGGCAAGGTACGACTTTTATAATCACGAATTCCAAGTTTTATAGCTGCCTATTGTTGATAGGTGCATTTGCAGACCGATGCTTGAAATATGCCAACCTGCACAAAGCATGGCAAAATGTGTATAACGTCAGTCGATATATATTTTTTTTTCGCTAGTGGTACCTTCAGTATTTTCTCCGAGGTGAAAACTGCAGCCCTTGCGTCAACTTTGTCGTTCCCGCCTTTGAATTGCCTTAGGCTGCTAAAAAGCGATACTGTAGACCCGCTTTCAGAGCCTGCTTCAGGGCGTATCGGAAGCTGAAAATAAGATTCGGTTAAATGCAATGCACTAGTAAGGCACACAGAAGACATTGTTGTAAGATACTTGATGTGATAAAGAAGGTACTTAATTTGCGCCACTGTTGATCTGGTTGTCATGATTGTTGCTTCGTACGTTCGTTTCGTTAGCCTTTGCTTCGACGTGCCTCCTTGGACCTGAATATCTTCGATATGCAAAGTCCAACTCTAACCAAGAGAGTTGCTCGTCATCTGACAAATAGAGCGGCTCCTCTTGGTGTCTCCATGGCTTCACTTATGCGATGTTGGGCAAGGCATACCATTTTGATATCATCGTCATAAAAGTGATCGTGGCGCAGCTATCTTGGAACACACATGCTTCAGGATGACATGGGGGGTTGTCCAGGAGGAAATGAAGTGTAGCTATAACAAGTGGGGAAAATAAAGCTACTGACCTGCGCACATTAAGTTTTTTTTGGCTCAACATGAGCCCGAGTGAGTAACTTAACTTGTAATGTGGGCAGTTCGGGAACACGGAGGGGACAGCTGAAGGAAGCAGGATCTTCAGTTTTATGTTCTTCCTGTAATCGTTATCTGTGAAGTGTAGTGAGTATACCAGTGACTTGTCACTCGGCTCCCACCGGCTTCCTTTTCCATCCTAGCCCTCCCGAGATATGTTTTTGAGCCATGCTGCTCGACGTTGTGAATCGCGCGGGAACTCATGGTAACCGATCTTTTCATGCTTTCGTGGTGCACCGCGGCACACAGCAGTTGCCTGGCATGGTGCTGCATACGCTTAGGACGCTGTTATGCTGAGTAGTCAAAACGATAACTCGCGCCAACCCAGCCAGCGCGCTCCTTCCGCGTCGTCTGCTCGTCCGTGCCGGCAGCGTTTTGTCCTGGAGTGGTGGCGCCCCCGCAGAGAATGACGGCGGAAACTGTAACTTCTCCCAATACGCGCTTCCCCAGCCATTGAGGCGCGACGCGACGGGCCGCACCAAGTGCGCCTCCATTGAGCGGTCGTGGGCTGGGGAAGCGCGTACTGGGAGAAGTTACAGTTTCCGCCGTGATTCTCCGCGGGAGCGCCACCACTCCATGACAAAGCGCCGCCGGCATGGACGAGCAGACGACGCGGAAGGAGCGCGCTGGCTGGGTTGGCGCGTGTTATCGTTTTGACTACTCAGCATAACAGCGTCCTAAGCGTATGCAGCACCATGCCAGGCAACTGCTGTGTGCCGCTGTGCACCATGAAAGCAAGAAAAGATCGGTTACCATGAGTTCCCGTGCGATTCACAACGTCGAGCAGCATGGCTGAAAAACATATCTCGGGAGGACTAGGATGGAAGAGGAAGCCGGTGGGAGCCGAGTGACAAGTCACTGGTATACTCACTACACTTCACAGATAACGATTACAGGAAGAACATAAAACTGAAGATCCTGCTTCCTTCAGCTGTCCCCTCCGTGTTCCCGAACTGCCCACATTACAAGTTACTCACGCGGGCTCATGTTGAGAAAAAAAAAACTTGAAAAAATAATGTGCGCAGGTAAATAGCTTTATTTTCCCCACTTGTTATAGCTACACTTCATTTCCTCCTGGACAACCCCCCGTGTCATCCTGAAGCATGTGTGTTTCAAGATAGCTGCGCCACGATCACTTTTATGACGATGATATCAAAATGGTATGCCTTGCCCAACATCGCATAAGTGAAGCCATGGAGACACCAAGAGGAGCCGCTCTATTTGTCAGATGACGAGCGAATATCTTGGTTAGAGTTGGACTTTGCCATATCGAAGACATTCAGGTCAGAGGAGGCGCGTCAAAGCAAAGGCTAACCCAAGCAAACGTACGAAGCAACAATCATGAAAATCAGATCCACAGTGGCGCAAATTAAGTACCTTCTTGATCACATCAAGTATCTTACAACATTGTCTTCTGTGTGCCTTACTAGTGCATTGCATTTAACCGAATCTTATTTTCAGCTTCCGAGGCGCCCTAAAGCAGACTCTGAAAGCAGGTCTATAGTATCGCTTTTTAGCAGCCTAAGGCAATTCAAAGCGGGAACGACAAATTGGACGCAAGGGCTTCAGTTTTCACCTCGGAGAAAATACTGAAGGTACCACTAGCGAAAAAAAATATCGACTGATGTTATACACATTTTGTTATGCTTTGTGCAGGTTGGCATCTTGCAAGCATCGGTCTGCAAATGCACCTATCAACAATCAGCAGCTATAAAACTTGGAATTCGCGATTATGAAAGTCGTACCTTGCCAACTGCCATATCACGTCTGCTGCGACAGAGTTTTAGAGTCAGCTTGGATTCAATCATGTGTGGTGTGAACCAGCAGCTGAGATAGAGTTAGCACCGATTGCATTCTTGGCTGATTACCTTGCACGTCCATTGGAAGAGAAAGTATGAATACTTTTACAGAATCTCATGAAACATTTTTATTTATTCTGTTTTCAGTGCCTGCCGTGTTTTCATTATTTATATATTACCAAATTTTGGATACCTTCTAGTGCTTACTTTAGAGTATCAATATTTTATTTTACTAGTCCCCATCTATTTATTAACTTTGTGCCTTGTGATTCCTGCAAAACCCTCGACTTATCAAAATTCTTGATGACGGACGCCTAAGGTATCTGAAAATCACCATGCACCTTTGTTAGCAAGGTGATGAAGTGCCCGGAGGTCAGAAGAAGCAGCAAGCTATGCAACATGTTAGTTTCATCCCTTCTTCCCTATTTTGTGCAATTTCCGGAGTTGATTTGCGAGAGAGAAGACCGCAGTCACACTAAGGTCCTAACCAAACTAATGGGACCACTGCTGACCAACTGGACAGGCAACATCAATCTAACAGTGGAAAAAGTCACGCTTGCACATAAACCTTTTTCGAGGAAAGTTCTTCGCTTGTAAAATAAGCTTGCGTGCCTTCTGTGCATCACGCGACTTCATAACCAAACGAAAAAAAATTGCCTGAGCCTGCGGGCGTGTCGATGAACTGGCTGTCTTGTGTGGTTTCTTTTGCAACAGTTTTATCTAGCTAGTATGTTTAGGTGGTGGTACCCACTTGAACATTATTTCCGGTGAAAACGGAGGAACTGGCTGAACAATAATGTTGAACGCTACGTCCTCAATTGTAAGTTTCCAGAAAAGTGCGCGCTGAATAAATGGCCCCAAACCTTGTCCCGATTTCAAGATTGCAATATCTAATACGTTATTACAGTGGTTGAAACGCAACTAAATGGGTGCGCACTCAGCGAAGCACACGACTGCCTCGATTCTCGTTGTAAACGGTAGACCACGAATGACTTGGAAAAGCCCAGTGATGCTGACATGCTGCTATCACTTTATCAATAGCAAACTTGCACGTAGCATCACATAATGTGTGAAACGCCGCTCATAAATCCTAAATTGAGCAAGCGCCGACCACGCGGACGCCGAAACGAAAGCACAGCCACGGCCGCTGCGCGCAGCTCTCCGCCCGGACTCGTCCCGGAGCGGTGGCGCCGCAGCGGTGGCGATGAGAACTAGGCGCAATACGGTTCTTCTGGGCGACGCGACGGGCCGCACCCAAGTGCGCCTCCATTGAGTGGCCGTGCCCAGCCATTGACGCGACGCGACGGGCCGCACCAAGTGCGCCTCCATTGAGCGGCCGTGGTTAAAGGGACACTGCAGCACTTTTTGCAAAAGTTGGGCTTTCAGCAGAAAGGCATAGTTTGTCATGCTACGAACTCGAATATCAGATTAAAGTTAGGCAGAAGAAAGCAAAAATCGCCTTTTTTCAGCAGAAATACACAACCCGCACGACGGGGCTCCCCGCGGGGCGCGCCGCCGCCCGTGATTGGCCAAGATGTCGCGTGACGACATTCTAAGGACCGGGGAAGCTGCCGATGCGGCTCCTTCGCTGCGTCATTATGGCATGTTATTTCCACACGAATGACCATCGGGGTTTTTACCGCATGTACCCGTACCGGATATGCCCACAAACGATACAGCACTTCCGTTGTGGGGAGCGTATATTTGGCATGAAACCTTGCTTTGGTTACAGTGAGGCATTTCGAAAAGTAGTGTGTGTCATTTTCAGCAGAAACTACATGGGCCTCAGCGAAACCTCGGCCCGCATTTTCCTGGAAGGAAGGGCAGCGAACAATGCCTTAGCTGACTACCTCCGTCTCAGGCCTCTCGCTCCGCGCAAAAGATCATTGTGAAAAATGAACCCAAAGCTTGGTGTATCAAATACTGCCTTGAATGCCAGTCGTGGTACCTTGGGGAAACGAAGAGTGCTATAGAAAGGGTGAAACAGTACACAGCTACAACCAGACAAATGAACAATAAGCGAAGCGCGGTTGCGGAGCTCTGCAATGCATACGAGGCACTGACAAGGCTATTGTGCTGGAGACCAAGTCAAATGCGCGCAGAATGCTGCTTGAGTCTTACGACATTTACCAGACGTTGAAAGCCTTTCCTTTTTATCGTACTGTCACAATACACGTTTAGTGAATTGACGGCTGACGTATGTTGAAAGCCAAGCTGCAGCTCCTTTCCCACCCATACCTTCATGAGAAAACCGTGTTCCGAAATGTGTTTCCTTACAAGAGCTTCGTCGTTTTCATTTCCAACTTAATATGCATCCCCAAACAAGACAGGGCTATGTAATATAATGAGGCAGTAACGGGTGCAAATTTGCAAGGCCATGCATATGAACAACTTCGATGATTGATTGTTTGGACGCACCAAAGGAAACGTCGCTCTTTGCACTCCTTACATGAATGCGCCTGTATCCAGCTAAGCGGTGCACTCATTACCTTCTAATGATGTTCCCGTAAGGGTTCCACGAACATATCAGGTACGTGCCATGCTGGAAAAGATTTCGCAGTCTTCACAACCTAGCTTCGACACAGCAGTGCTAGACCGCAAAAATCATCAGCGCGTGCTACTGATGAGTTGCCCATGTTTAGCACAGAAGCCTTTGCGTGAAGCTCTTGCGCAAAAAAAAAAAGAAAGAAAACCGAGACACTCGAATACAACCATGCGCCGATGCTGTCTGACCGTCCCATCACGAGATTGAAGTCAGTGAACGGATCGCAGATGACGGTCCCGACTGTTTTGTACAAGGAAACAGAAGGAACGGCGTCATGGTTCAGCCATGCCTTTTTGTCAAAGCCCTATAAAAATCGCATTAGAAACAAACTGCTTGTAGTCACAGTTACGAAAATGCTTAGAGTAGAATGTTTCCTTTGGTCGGCTTGAATTTATCTCTCTTCTCAGCAACGCCGCATTGCGCCGCGTGCTTTTAATACAATGGGAGATTACATCGTCGCGTCCACAGCTGTTCGTGCATCCGAACACATGCAGAACTGTGTTGTATCAGGTGCACAACACTAAGCTGACGTGCTTTGTACGTCCGCAACGCACGCGAAACGAAGAACAGTGCACGCCGAAAACCCCCTCCGTTGGGTCTGAATGCCTCCGGCTCCTAGCGGTGATTTCACGACGGACGGAGAAGCGAGGTTTCTCCCTCCGCTTTCCTCCTCTGTAGCTGTGGCGCAGGGCGCGGGAAATTTGAATTTCGCGCTCTCAGTCGCCGATTGCGCAGGCGTTTTATGCATAATCGAAAAAATAACTTCACAGGCATGATCAACAAATAATCTACTTCAAAAGCCTATAGTATTGGTACATTTGAAAACCGCTGCAGTGTTCCTTTAAGGCCTTTAATGTTCTTAGTGCCACTAAATTCGAAGCGACGAACAAGTAGTGTTATGCCCGATCACCACGATTAAGGGGTTGTGTTTGGCTATGTTAAGGGTTTGAATGATAACTCTGAATTGGCGGATAGCGAACTCCTTGGTTACTCTATAGAATAAGCACGAATAAAGGCGCCTTGTTTCTTTTCGAAGGAATATTCTTTGTAACATGCAGTCCAGATCAACGCTTTTGAGCTCGTGTTTTATGAGCGTTAAATTTCTGTGGGCTAGCGTGGCGGTATACGGGTCCTTTTGGATGTGGAGCGGTTTGAAGAGCCTATAACCCGGCAGCTTCGGTCGATCGCAACTGTATTCTTGTAGTGCGATAATATCTGGACTTTTTTCTGTCATTCGCACGTGAAAAAGTAACTCGGTTATTTCTTATAGTGTATTACGTATTCCCAGTTGCATGAATGTTTCGTGTAGCTGTACTAATAGGAAGATCGAGTGCTGTTTTGATGGAGTGCCGAATAATGGAGTCGATCGCTTCTCTTTCCTTTGCCTGTAGGAATTAGTAGGGCGTGGAGTATAAAATGCGGCTGAGAACGAAGGCTTGCACACATTTTAGTGCCTTTTTTGTTTTATTCCTCTTTCTTTGTTTGATATCCTCCGCATAAGGCGAGATGTTTGATTATCGTTCGGAGTTTTTCAATTAAATCGGTTTTTTGGCCATTTCATTAATTTATTAATTTATTTATTGCAGTTACCCTCTTGGCCCGATGGGCATTATAGAGGCGAGTGGGACTTGGCAAAAAAAAAAGGAGGAGAGGAAAGAACATGGGTACATGGCATTGTAGGTTAGGAAGAAAAATGATGTTTACAATGCAGAATTCACACAATAAAATAATAACAGCAAACAAAACAAGTTATACAGGTTGCAAAAAAAAACACAATGACGCTCACGATATTGCATGCAAACAGCAACACTCTATAAAAAAAGGGAAGCAGATACGAAATTGCTACAATGCACAACATGATCGCTGGAAGACCAAAGTGCACAACTTAACCTGTAAAACTAGGGAACTAAACTAAATATTTCTTTGAATCGTTGCTGCACAGTACACACAGCTTTCATTTAAATTCATCGACATTGTCAGCAAGCACCAGCGTTTCAGGCAAGCAGTTCCACTCCGTTGCTGTTTTGGGTAAAAATGAATATTGATAAGATGCTGTTCGAAAATGCGTTATTTCTACTTTACAAGAGTTATCGATGCGTGATGAGACGTATGCCGGTGATGTTATAAGAGAATTTTTCAGCGTTAGATTATTCTGATACATTTTAGAGAAAAGGCACCAGTGGGAGATTCTTCTGCGTCGCGACAAAGGTTCTAATGACAATGCGCGCTTCACGAGTGTTACACTTGATAAACGCCCATAGTCACCGAGAATGAAACGTGCAGCGCGATTTTGAAGGAACTCTAGAGCATTAATTAATAAATCTGTGTAGGGGTCTCACACTGACGCAGCATACTCCAGTTTTGAACGGACGAGTGATTTATAAAGAAGTAGTTTCACAGATGATGGTGCCATAGAAAAGTTACGTTTAATATAGCCTAGCATGCGGTTAGCATTTGTAATGATGGAAATAATGTGTTCATTCCAAGTTAGGTTTGATGCGACAATAACGCCAAGATATTTTTATTATTTTACTGATGTTAATGATGCCCCTTTGAGGTTATATGAAATCGGACAATAAGTTCCGCGACGAGAAAAGCGCATTACTTTGCATTTAGTCGCGTTAAATGTCATATTCCATGCAAATCACAAGTTAGAAACAGCATCCAGGTTAGCTTGAAGCACACTTAGTTCATTAGTAGTTTTAACATAGCGATATATGACACAATCATCGCAAAACATCTGACTGTTGATTTAATGTTGTTAGGCAGGCCGTTTATGTAAATCAGAAATAAAAGAGGGCCAAGCACAGATCCTTGCCGGACACCTGAAGTTACAAGGACTGATGAGGAGAGGTAGCCATTAGCGCGAACAAACTGCGAGCGATTGGTTAAAAAGCATTCAATCCATTTTAGTAAGTTGTTGTCAATATTAAGCATGCTCAATTTATAAAGAAGTAGCCTGGGAGACACTTTATCGAAATCACGACAAAAGTCTAAATATATGCAATCAATTTCATACTCACTGTCAAGTGAAGAATGTATATCATTTACGAAAGCCACTACCTGTGTTTCACATGAAAAGTGTTTTCTAAAACCATGTTGCAGAGACGAAAAACATGACGAAGATTCTAAAAAGGTGGCTAGGTGTGAAAAAATTACATGTTCCATGATTTTCCAAGATACAGAATTTAGAGATATTGGTCTATATTTGTTAGCCGCATGCTTGTAGCCTGATGTATGGAGTGGAACTACGCTGCCTATTTTCCAGTCGTCAGGCAAAGTCCCATTATTTCATCGATCGTGAGGTCATTACGCGAATGATTTTTTGGATTACCTGCTTCTTAACTCCATTGCTGGATTCGGGATCTAGAAGATGGCGCAGTATTTTCCACGCCTCTCGCTTACCCATGTTGCCATAAAGTTGTCTCATATTTCATGCAACTGTTGCTGAGCCAGTTGGGTTGCTTGACTGAATTTCTTTGTTTAGGTTGGCTATTTTGACCCTAAGTCTTTTGTTGTGTTTTTGCATAGCCCATAATTTTCCAGACTGCGCCTCGCTTCCCACGTGCGGAGTAAGCGATTGCCAATGTTTCTCACCTCGAGCTCATTTTTTATTTCTGTCGTGACTGTACCTACGTCTTTTAGAAGATTGGATGTCCATTTTTGGATGTAACTAATCGAATCCGAATCATAGTTATTCCTATGTTCTCCTAATTTGTCCCAATCTGTGGGGCTTTCTAGGTCAAAATTTGAAATTTCCAATCTCAATTCCCGATTCAATTATGTAGTGGTCACTTCCTAAATTTTGCCTAGTATTGGACCATGCACCATTCGGTAGGTTTTTCCGCCGTAATATCCGAGCATGTGTCTCTTTTGACGCTGTTTCCAATTCTCGTAGTATGTAGGGGATCCGTATATTATGTGAAACCTCGTTGGAGGAGGAGGTAAATTAAGGATCTCCCCTTAGCAGTGGTCTTGGCATGGCCCCACTCTAAGTGGGGAGCATTGAAGTCTTCCACCACGAGTACGGCTACTGAAAGCCTCATGCAACTGAGAATACATAATACACTAGAAGAAATGACCGAAGCGCACCTCACGGCGCAGTACGAGCGGCTGACCGCAATATTGACTGGAAGACAGGTACTGCAAAAGACCGACATACACTAGGAGGGTAGACACTCCCAGGTAACGTCTGTTCTCCGTTCTATACACAAAATACTGGAAGCCCCTTCACTACCAAAAAACGTGCACCTGGAGTTCCACCTGCAGCGTCGGGTAGCAACAGCCAAATCTTTATAAAAACACTATTCTAATCTGCCACAAACGACTTATGTCGACGTGGCAGAATACAGGGATAAGAGAGCCTATGCCCTGGCACTAGTCGATCACACGTATCGCTTAAGTAACTCAGGAACGATAAGCAAAGCACGAACCCCAGAGGAGGCAGAAGAGGCGACTGTAGCTGTGGCGAGTGTCACCACGAACTCTAAAATAATTTTTAGTGACTCAAAAACAGCGATCCGAAATTTCGCAAAAAGCAGAATTCAACCAACAGCTGAAATATTGAAGGCTTTTGATCATTCTAAAATAAAAAATTTTGGGGTGCCCGCTCCCGCGGGTCATCCTGGGAATGAGGACGCGCACCGTATGCCCGAGGATTTGTCTTAGACCGGGAGGTCCGTTACCCCGAACGAAGATCGGCTCACGAGAGCGACCCCGTGCACGTACAGAGCAATAACGAATTGGTGCAAAACAACAGACATAAATATCCAGAACTTCACTCAACACTGAGCAAATTACAACAAACACTACTCAAATTAGCACAACGGTATCCAGGCGAATACTGCCCCTGATGTTCCCTCTGCGGTTACCAGAGGGCAGATCTAGAGCACATCAAGTTTAGATGTGAAACTGTTCCGAATTGGTAATCAGCAGGAGGGCCTGCTGATTAGAAATTCGGAACAGTTGGAGGCCGCATTGCTTCGCTCTGATCCAGGCCGGCAACACGCCATCACGGCCTGAGCCGATAAGGTTGTCGAGTTCCATCGAGGGGCGACCATCCCTGTGGCGGCTTGCGGAGAAGCGTCCTCCCACGAACAATGAACACATCGGTACTTAAAAATAAATAATAAGCCTTGTCTTCCATGGGGAATAGAATCCCCATCCCTTGGATCCCAAGTCCAGCGCTGTACCACTGCACCACGCCCCGGATCGTGAAACGTGTAATTCCCCTTGTAAGCAGTGATAATGATAGCGAGATTCCGCGAATGACAGGTACTATGCCTTTCCGTCCCTGTAGACGAATTATAGAACCCCGGTGAATTTTAATGCGTTAAATGAAATGTTGGTTGTTTTGGACAAGGGGCACGATGTACCATCATGACTGGTCATAACGTCACAAGGCGATTCATGCACTATAGCCAAACGGGCGAGTTGGTGGAACATATTGGATGTAGAAACAGCGCGACAGACGAACACCACAGCAAAGGAACACACATAACAGCGTTCGTCTTGTGTTCCTTTGCTGTGGTGTTCATTCTGTCGCGCTCTTTCTACATCCAATAGATTCATGCCCATTCGAAACTGACCCCACCGGGCGTCCGAACCAGGTGTCCGCGCGCCATTTCATTAGCCGCTTCTTTTAACGTCGTACCACACAGAAAACTGAATCAGACCCTGATGTCTAGGAGGCGTTAGTACAGCATGCATCAGCGGTGTTAAAAAATTAATTTACGGAATACAAAAGTCACTGTATCTATCACAATTCTCCGCGGCCACATGTACCACACCGTAAAGAAAGAGAGGAATGTGAAACAGTAGTCACTCTCTTTACTCGAAGCAACATTCACCGCCACATTCACAACAAATGTGTAACAGAATGAGACACTCAGGCTTTCGCCTTTCACCACTTTATTTGCCAAAGTGTCTCGTAATTTATCAGTCTTTGCAACTGCTATCTTGTCGAAGGTCCATGATAAAGAGGCGACAACAAGCACGAGCGTAGGAAGGCTCGAAGCGAAGCATCCGCCGCCAGGGTTGCGGGGAGGATGCTAATAGTCAACCTAATTTTCAGTCCCTAAATACTCACACTCTCACTGCAACCGACCAAGAATTCTCTCCGATATTTGTATGCTATTGCAATGATTGTCTAAGCTGCTTCATGATATCGTGGCCACGCATCGACGCGGGAAATTCAAGCTCCGTTCAGTGCAGCACCTGGTATGTCTACTCGACGGTCTTTCAAGCTAACCAACCAACAGACAGGCTAGGGCAGCCAATGACGGGAGCACCAATTGACCATGCCCCCTTGCATTGCTTTCATCACAAAAAATCATCTTAGTGGCTTCTAGTAGGTCGGTGCGAGTGAGGTGCTCGGGCCCAGTAGCCGAGCCCGAGTACCGCATCCCGGATAATCGAGGAGCCGAGGTTTCATTAGGGTGAAACCATGTCATATAACGACACCAATACGAAACACGAAATGTTACTGCGTAGTAACTTATAACGCACTGTTTCTCTGTACGTCTAAGAATGCGTACATTCAGAGGCGTAGTGAAAAGAGAAGCTCTAATAATAGAGATATTGAGATGATGACATTATTAATGATGCACAATAACGGAGCGGAAACCCGATGCCTCTTCCTTATTTAAAGGACAAATATTTGTTGCACGTATCACGTAATCACCTATTACTACCGTACTTTCGTACTTGAGAAAAATACACACCACAAGTTAACCCACATATGCAGCTAACGGCAGCGTATTCAGCTTCTGTTTTCTGGCAGGGGGCCCCACCGGGGAAAATAATCAGCTGCGCTGCCGGGCGGGACGAAAACACTTGTCCAAGGGATAACTTCAGCTGCAGGTGGCATTCAGAGGGCCAAGAAAAACATACACTACGTGAACGATAACTGATTTTCCGCAGATGTGATCTGCATGTTAATCAGCAGTGCTATCCTTGAAGCAAATTCTTCGGGCATAACACGACGGTCGAAGCCGCAGTCACTTTTGGCGCTAAGATCATTGCTCACCGCTGTGCTTAGAAATCTGCTTAGTAATGGGCACAGAGTGATAACCGGCTACTCTCCTTGCTGTTCGATGGTCGCGGCAGCCTGGATCACACGGATACGGTCTTTGCCATTAGCTAGAGTGCTTACTATGTCCTACGCAGCTTCTTCTTGTCATTCCGCCTTATGCACGCCTCCTGCGCCCCAATCGCGGATCTACATCGCACTGTATAAACAGCGTATGTGTATAACATATTTACGTCGGTTATATGATTGATGGGCGCAGATGAAGCTTCATAAAGACGGTCATGTGACCGCACAACACGAGAATGTGTGCAGTTGGAACCTAGGGAATACGATGATATTTGGTGTAGAACGCGAGAGATCAAGGTCAGATATTCTGAGCCAGACGACCTTGAGGTTTGGCGAGTGAGTACACCCTAGGAATTTAACATACGTGTGCTCCCAAAGGGATGTTATCATGGCCTTGTTTCAGTTAGGATACAGTTTTTTTTTTCCCTTAGAATATGCTCTAGTTTACTCCAGTGAACGTTGGAAGCCGGAATAATAGTCGCCGTCATGTTACACCGCTTCGACTGATTCATTGCAGGTTCAATCTCGACATTTGGTTGAAATACGAAATGCATCAAGACTTTCACGCCGAGTTCTTCAAAGATTGGTACAAATGTTCAATATTCAGGGAATAATATGTGTTCCTCTTACAAGCCGGTGCCAGAGTAGGGCTGTTATCAGTTATGCTAATTTCTGCAGTCAAGTTATGGGGCTATGGCTTCCTTTGACATTCCAGCATGTGGACATCAACTGGCTAATTTGCACAAGCGATGAGGTTTGGTATCAAGCACTCTTTCCATGAGGAAAGCAAAAAGTATAGTGTTTCACCAGTAATGCATTCAAAGCAAGGCAATTACGCATCTGTGGTAACAAGAAAGGAGGCCTACGATGAATGGTCGATGCCTTGCGATTCGCATGCCCGACGAAATGTGCAATGCGTTGCTTATTGTTTATATCAGCCGCTCAATTGAGTCGATGATGATGCGGCTAAGAAAGAGAAGTGAATTTCGGCGAATGATTAGAGTCGTCTAGCGGCGGTGCGGTGTAAGCTTTTTGTGCGACCGACAAAACCGAGTGCAGGGTCGGCATTTAAGAAGCTGGATGATGTCTTTTCTCGCTTGCCCACTGCCCTATCATATCGTATTATCTTACACACAGTAATTAAATATTGCGATTTGACTATATAATAAATATTGCCATCAGGTGATCAATGGGATCTGCAAAGTTGAAGAGCCGTTTAGGAACCACCGATCTAATTTTTGGTAAAAAAATCTTCCCTTTCATGTTTTTTTTTAGTCTTAAAAAGCAACGAAATGAATAAAATAACTATCGTGAGAAGTGGAGTCCTGGGCCATGCTCTGTATAGGCGTTGTCCCATCACCGGGTTCTCTTGCAAAGGACCCTGCAAGCCAACCCCATCGATTATTTCGGTCGTTAAAACCCTGCCAAAAGTGGCTGGTAACACATCCACTCTGTGGCTCCAAACGTCAATTTCATAAATAAAATTTTTCATCATTTCCACCGCGATGTTGCGCGCTAATTTTCCAATCACGGGCCGAAAAGGCAGCAAGAACCAATGGAATCCTGCTCCCAGGAAGACCACCTGCAGCCCACGACACCAACCCCTAAACCTCTTTCCATATTACGGAATAAACGTTTATACTAACACTACTACGCGTTCATTTTCTGGTGAATTAAAATAATGTTTTTATTGCGTAAGCAATACTACGGCAGGTTTCAGCCCGTCGCCTAAACACGGCCGGCAGCCACGGTAGACCTTTAGAGCGACTGCAGATGCAGCCCCTATTCAAGCCGTCGGGTGAACTCGGTCGGTAGCCACGCCGCGCCCCAGATGGCGCATCGTTGCCATAGCAACAAGAGCAACCGCAGATGGGCCCACTCTTTACGCCGTCGGGTAAACTCGGTCGGCAGCCACGCCGCGCCGCAGCTACAGCTGCGCTACTGCCGAGTGGTGGCGCTGGCTGGCGTCGCTGAGGGGGAGGCGCTGTGCTCTCGCCAGATGTTCCAGAATGTGGAGAGGAGGTGGAAACTGAGCATAAAAAATGCGTGTTCGCTCACTTTGTCCGACTATTCGACATGCTGTCTGATAAATAGAACGAGGAGCTACGTCGCCTTGCTGCAGCCAGGAAACAATGGGCTCAGGAGGCGAAGGAAGAACGCGAACAACGCTGTGCCAAACGGCGCGTTCAAGGCGCTGCTAGAAGAGCGCGCATTGCTTACGCAACCTACAGGGTTTGACTAAAACTAAACTCAAGCTAATGTTTTAAAACTACTTTCTTGTTTCAAATAAATTCTTAATTCATCGAAGTCAGAATAAACTTGTGTAAATCATCCTTGCTGTATCCGTTTTATTGCGTAGCAGAACTAGCCGCAATCACGGATTTCGCCGATGTCTGTCCGAAGCCACTCACTCTCTTTCTCTTTGTTAATTTGAAGTGGAGAAAGAGAAGGTGTCCACGCACACGTCTCGCGGCTCAGCATTGCGGAGGTGGAGCGGCTGTAGAGCTGTAGTAGAAGCCGTTCTCTCTCTGTCCATCCATCTCTCCCTAAACTTGAAGAGGAGGAAAAGAAAGTGGCGACGCCCGCATCTCACTGTGACGGCGGGGAGGCCGAGGGGTACTTGTCAACAAGTGAAGTGGTGGAAAAGCGTCGAGCTCTTGTACCTTGTTTTGTGCGGCAAGCTCAAAGTGTTCAGCCCAGTTTGGTGGGGAGGCGTAGGGCTCGACTTGTCAGTTATTTGGACAGTTGGCGCCTAATCCAGTGAAATATGTAAAGAGCGGCCGGTTGCTGCTGGACAAAGTGTGTGCGCGTGTTTACAAGCCGCCTTTATTTCGGAGAAGTGTCTCGGTCGCGCACGTGTTCCCTGCTACGGCCCGTCGCCCCTTCGTCTGCGGTCCAAACGCCGGCTGCGCAATCGCCTGCGGCCCGCAAGCGGCCGGCGCACCTGTCGCGGTCGCGTAACCGCCGCGGCCCGCTTCGGTCAGGTGACACTGCTCGCCGACCTCTGCCTTGGAAAACAGTGGCTACGTCGAAGGAACGGGGCCAACAGAACCGGAAAGCCGGGAGCCCATAAATTGACAGTCGGCGAAGACGCGGCCGTTTGGACGCTCAAGTTAAAGCAAGTCTGACAGCGAACTGACAACGGACAGGCATGGATCACCTTCGTCGGCTCTGAAGAATTTCCATTCAAAGGGGGGATGATACATCAATCGACCAGCGTCGTGGTGGGAGGACTGGCGAGAATGTGAAGGCAACGCCTTATCGTGAGCGGGTTTTTAGTCAACGAATGTGGTTGGTTAATTAGGAAACAGCAAAATGTCTCGTCGCAGTTCGGCTGCATCTTATACGGCACTTCGCTGGGGAACCGAGAAAATTTGGAGAGCATCACGAACTGCGGAAACTGCGGACCATCACATACTAACTACGTTTAGTATAAAGCAAAACGAAGCATAACAAAGTGTAAAATGCATCAAAAGGTATAGCGGGGATAAGCGGTTCTATGCACCTACTTCGTATTTAATTAAATATTCAAATCGACAATATTTTTTTTTCCTTACAGTAAGCGATCGACAGCGTTTTTCAGAATTGTAGAGCCCAGGGATCTAATTCTCACCCACGTAGTGGCGTTGATTTAGCACTCGTGGAGGTCCGTCCTATTGGAGAGGGTAGGAAACAAAATCGTTATAAAATCATCTGATGGCGACTACGTTGTTTGCCCCATCACCGACGTGACACTGGAGCGTAGGATCGCTCTCCCTCATAACATCGTGCACGTAGAAAATAACAACGCTTATATTCCAGTCTTGAACTTCGGCCTTTTTGTGCACGTTCTTCCTGAGGGCATTACTCTCGCCGAACTGATCCCACTGTCTGACGTCACAGTTGCCGCTCTTTTACCTGACCCTACTGCTAAAGTGTCGACACGACCTGCATCGCCCCCACCTTCGGAGGCCCGCATATCAGGAATGGTTGCACCTAACTTGCACCCTGACCGAGCTACAGCACTTACGAGTCTTTTGACTTCGTACAGCGATATTTTTTATTTTGGTGACCGCCCATTAGGACAAACGTCCCTCGTTACACATCGTATTGATACCGGAGACGCCCGGCCATTTCACAGAAGACCTTATCGAGTCGCCATTTCTGAGCGACGCGTCATACAAGTTGAAGTGGAGAAGATGTTAGAAAAAAACATTATAGAGCCTTCGAGCAGTCCCTGGGCGTCGCCTGTCGTGCTTGTTAAAAAGAAGGACAATACCTGGAGATTCTGCGTTGACTACCGACACCTGAACAAAATTACAAAGAAAGACGTTTACCCGCTCCCCAGGATAGATGATGCCCTCGACTGCTTGCACGGTGCCAGCTATTTCTCTTCCATTGATCTTCGTTCCGGTTATTGGCAGATCGCAGTCGACGAACGAGACCGAGAGAAGATCGCCTTCGTCACTCCCGATGGCCTGTATCAATTCAAGGTGATGCCTTTCGGCTTGTGTAATGCGCCCGCAACATTCGAGCGCATGATGGATTCTCTCCTGCGCGGCTTGAAATGGACGACGTGCTTGTGCTATCTCGATGACGTCATTGTATTTTCTTCTACATTCGAGAGCCATCTCCATCGCCTTGATACCATTCTCGGCGTCTTCCGCAGAGCTGGCCTTCAGCTGAACTCGAAGAAATGTAGCTTCGGCCGACGTGAACTCAAGGTGCTCGGTCACGTGGTCGACGCCCGTGGCGTTCAACCCGATCCAGACAAAATACGTGCTGTAAGTGCATTTCCTACACCCCGTTGTACCAGTGACGTGCGTAGTTTTCTTGGGCTTTGCTCCTATTTGCGGCGGTTTGTACCCAACTTTGCGGAGACGGCTCGTCCACTCACTAATCTTTTGAAGAACGACGCTCCATTTTGTTGGCACCAAGAACAATCCCAAGCATTTTCTGCGCTCATTGCAGCCCTCACCAACCCGCCCGTCCTGGCACACTTCAATCCTTCGGCACCAACAGAGGTACGCACCGACGCCAGTGGTCACGGTATTGGTGCCATACTGGCCCAACAGCAGATGGGACGCACTCGCGTCGTTGCTTATGCCAGTCGGCTCCTTTCAGTGGCTGAGCGGAATTATTCGATCACAGAACGTGAGTGTTTAGCCCTCGTGTGGGCCATTACAAAATTTAGCCCTTACTTGTTTGGCCGCCCGTTCTCCGTCATCACCGACCACCACGCCTTATGTTGGCTTTCTACGCTGAAGGACCCTACTGGTCGCCTGGGCCGTTGGGCCCTCCGACTTCAGGAATACACTTTTTCTGTCATCCACAAGTATGGCCGTCTCTACGCTGACGCCGATTGCCTGTCCCGCAACCCGGTTGATCCGCCACCTGCGAGTGAGTGCGACGATGACACATATGTGTTGGCCGTCTCTGACCTTTCAAGCATTCGCCATGAGCAGCGCTTAGATTCCAAGCTTTGCAGCATTATTAATCGCCTTAGCACGGATCACCTTGATACTACCCTTGCTATGTTTGTGCACCACAACGGCACCTTATACCGACGAAATATGCGACCAGATGGCGCCGAGCTTCTGCTTGTAGTCCCCGAACACCTGCGTACCACCGTTCTTCAACAGCTGCATGACGCACCCACAGCGGGTCATCTTGGCGTGTCTCGTACGTACGACAGCGTCCGCCGCCGCTTCTTTTGGCCAGGCCTCTATCGCTCTGTCCGTCGTTACGTGGCTTCTTGTGACCGGTGTCAGCGACGGAAGAAGCCCTCGGTTATGCCTGCTGGATCCCTGCAGCCGATCGACATCCCAGTAGACCCGTTTTCCCGAGTTGGCCTTGACCTCCTCGGGCCTTTCCCACTCTCTGCGTCGGGAAATAAATGGATTGCGGTGGCCACAGATTATACTACACGCTACGCTGTCACCCGAGCGATACCCACCAGCTGTGCAACTGACGTGGATGCGTTTCTTCTCCATGACGTCATCCTGCTCCACGGTGCTCCACGCCAGCTGCTCACTGACCGTGGCCGTTGCTTTCTTGCTCGAGTAGTCGACGAAATTCTTCGGTACTGCTCCATTAAGCACTATTTTACCACCGCTTACCATCCACAAACGAACGGCCTCACCGAACGTCTCAACCGCACGCTCACGGACATGCTGTCAATGTATGTCTCGGATGATCACCGTGACTGGGATATCACATTGCCGTTTGTAACGTTCGCGTACAATTCCTCTAGTCACGACACAATGGGCTACTCACCGTTTTATCTTATATACGGCCTCGACCCTCCCCTTCCTTTTGACAGTGTATTGCCTCCCACCGCTAACGCCAGTTGCTACGTTCGTGACGCCATCTCCCGAGCTGACGCCGCCCGTGTTATTGCTCGCCGCCGACTGGCCTCCTCCCAAAATTCTCAAAAAAGACGCCATGATTCTCACCACCGGGATGTCCACTCCTCTCCGGGCTCTCTAGTCTTGCTCTGGACTCCCACTCGTAAAGTTGGGCTGTGTGAGAAGCTCTTGCCACGCTACACAGGACCCTACCGTGTTTTACGGCCAGTCACTCCTGTGACATACGAGGTCGCCCCTGTACATCCGCCGCGACAGTCCTCTATGCCACGCACCGAGATTGTCCATGTCGCCAGAATGAAGCCGTACTACCCCTGCAGTAGTATGTCCTAGTGCGCACCGGGACTGTGCTTTTCGTGGAGGGGTAATGTTACATATATGCCACCGAAGAGGACGAGGATAGAAAATAGAGTGAGAGACGACGAAGCAGAAGAAACCGTTGAGCTTGCGTGAACACCTGCTGTGTTCTGCTCTGCTGTGCTGTGAACACTTGCTCATCACCTGCTGTGGTTTCCTGTGCTAGCCTTCTGCCCCGTATCAATATGTTCATAACGATAAAATGCATTAAAAGCCGCATGAAGTGACTCAGAAGCGGACCCCATGCGATCTACACCATTGACATAGACTGTACCTCGCTGCTCGGCGTAAATAAGAGGGCGCGACGTCTTCTATATTAACGTTGGCAGATGTGCCTAACCTAATAAAATTGCAATATACAGCACCGTTAATGAGAGCCTATTGCCGCAAAACGTATTTCTTGTTTTAAACAGCCACCAGAATTCTACCTTACCACTGCCACTGTAGCGCATGGACCGATCTTGCGATCTTTGTTCATGCTCGGCATTGCGAAACCCGCTTTATCATTTTATCTAGCGAGGGGTCCTCTAAGAGGAGTCTGGAACGAGTTTTCCTTATTTTTGCAGTATTCCTACAGAATTATGGGATTTCAATTGAACCGTACCGCAAGATGCGGAAGTTCACAGTACTACGACTAGCAATGCCTACAGCAGTGTTTGCGAGACGTGATTTTGAGCCTGCACTTTCTGATGAGCCTTGGGCGTACATAGACCTTCGCTAAAATCTGATAAAGCTATCGACTGATAAAATCAAGCATGTTTCGGCAAGTTGGCGTACCACGTTACTCCAAAAAAACATCGAAGGATTGAGCGTATAGCATGTCAATTCTTTAATATTACCAGGCGAGCGTCGACTGCCCGGTGCAGCGACGCAGAGTCGAACCAGAGTGGAAATTCGAAGAGGGAACCAGCAAGGGGGCTGAATCATGCTGCTAGAGCGAGTGTCGTCTGCTTAGCTATTCTGCGCCGTCTGACGCAATCCCTTGAATCAAGTTTTGTGCCCGTGTTCTGTGAGTGCTTTTCTAACTGCTGTATGCTTTTGGTTTTTGACTGGTGTTGACTTGTAACGCTCCAAATATTATTGTCTCTGCTTCCATCTGCGCGTACTGTCTCGAGAACGTTTCTTTTGGATGTAAACAAGGGGACGGTATTTAATGTTCTGGATAATTATGTGGCCAACGTAATGATCAGAAA
>JAJIZL010000324.1:493463-504552 GCA_023969395.1 Amblyomma maculatum | reverse complement strand
GGGCAATCAGCGTTGCTCGACAAGACGTGTAACGACATCTTTTTGTGAGGCAGTAGGTGTTCGCGAGGAAGATATAGCTCCACGCTCCGTCCACGCTTGAACGCTCCTGATTGCGGCTGCGAATGCAACGCATTCCCCAGCGCTTCTATCCCCCCCCCCCCTCCTTCCATCGTTACAGTCGGGTCTGAACAGGAAAGAGAAAGAAAGAAAAAAAGAAAGAAAGAAAGAAAGAAAACAGAGAAAAGATCAACAGAGGACACCGCGTGTCGGTCTACGGAAGGGCCTGAGCTCAGCAATGTAACCTCGGTGGAAAGGGAACAGGAGAAAGGTGTATATAGGACGCGCCGTGCGGAGTCGGCGCCTCGGTGTTTTCTCGGCGCGTGCGTGAGTACGACACCTCGGTGTTTTCTCGGCGCGTGCGTGAGTACGACACGTCTCAAATAGGGAAGTTTACTCTGTCCAGGAGCAGTGCCACACAGTAGCAGGCGTCCGTTAATCCTGCGCTATACCGACTCTGCTCTCACTGCATAGAGTCCGCGCTTGTTTAGTGGCCGAAAACTCTGTGCACCGATCACGTTTACCAGGGCGAGTGTACTGGAAGGACATTCTGCCCTCTGTCGCGCACGTGTGTGGAGCCGCCGGACTGGAAGTTAGGACGCGACGCTCTTCGTGGAATTCAACGTGCGGAATGGTGATGGCCAAGACGCTACTCGAGCCTCCTACGGCCCAGTGGGTTCTCACCGACAGGTCAGCAACACTATCTGTCTATTCACTTAACCGACCTTTTTTTCTTTTTTATCATGCGTCTCGTGACTCTGTCCCATAAAGTACGAGTGTATCGAAACACGGAGTACCGCGGCTTCTCCTGTCCCTTCTTTTCTAACAAAGGAGACTGCGATTCCGATTGAAGCAAGACGGAAACGATACTCCTAACCTCTGGTTTTTCATTTCCTGCTTTCGTTTTAAAACCTTTTACAATTGAAGTCATGCCTGGCTCTACTCGTATCTTGTGATATATTCAAGGCTGTTAGACGCACTTCGGCCTCGTTGTAATTGCACAAGTCAGCATATCCACGGTCCTTGAGTGGTCAGTCGAGGCAGTTAACAGCGCATTGAGCTGATGTTCAGTGTGCTATTGTTAAGCATGTATGTATCAAAACAAAATAACTGTACTATAACGACCCACATTGCGAGTAACTGTTAATTCTGCCCTATTTAGGGCACATCGAGATATCAGTGTTTATAGGTATACCTCTGTACCCAGTCAGATGAATTGTCCTGGGTGCAGCTTCGATATCAAAGCAATGATTCAGTGCCTGCACGTTGTTGGCCAGAGCGACCGCGGAATATAGCTGCCAAAACTCCCTAATAGAACTACGTAGCCTTGTTCTATTCGGGAGTTTTGGCAGCTATATTCCGCGGTCGATCTGGCCAACAACATTAGGCGCCCTTTCTGTAAGCACTGAATCACTGCTTTGGTAGCGAAGCTGCACCCAGGACAATTCACCTGACTGGGAGTGCACAGGTATACTTATATGCACTGATATATCGATGTGCCCTAAATACGGCAGAACAAAACTCCCTATTAGAACTACGTAGCCTTGTTATATTCGGAAGTTACAGTGTTGTAAAATTCTTAGCTAAGACAGCGTATGAACAAAGGGTCTTCCTATTATCCTTTCTGGGTTATTAGCTGCACCCTGGTGTAACAAGGTCTCATTCTTCTCCCTTGCTGCGAGAGCGTGGCTGGTCGAGCTCTGAAGACACGAAACCACCTCTCAAGCGCGAATGAAGCACGCTTGCTTGGGCAAGGGCGCAGAGGAAGCAGCAAATCTAAGCAATGAATGCCATTACGACAGGGCCTCACACGTTAAATTCTCTGGTATACCTTGTAGAAGGACGAATAAAGTTTGGAAGACTACAGGGCATGGTAAGGAATAAAGGGAGGCCACACAGGCCTTCTGAGCTCCTTATGGCCTTGCTTCTTTATCGTCAGGCAGAACGACTCGCCAAAGCATGGTTTTCATTCGTTGCTCCTCTGTTTCCTCTCTCATTTACAGACTACGTGCCATATCGTCTCTCTTTCTCTCTCTCTCTCTCTCTCTCTCTCTCTCTCTCTTACCGCAGCGTTTTCGGGAATCCACACACGAATTTAACGGACGTCATCCTCTCGTTCCAAGTGCTCGATTAACAACGATCCCTCGCTCTCAGCGCTGAGCGTGGTACGGCGTGCGGATGTGGCGTGGTAGAAACTGTTGTTTTTTGGCACGTGGCGCGGCCGCTCGTTTGCCCCTCACAAACGCCGGCGCACGCGACGTCCGTGACCCCATGACGACGAGGACGCGCGACCAAGTGGCAGCGCCCAAAGTGGCAACATGGCAAAGGCCGCAGCGAAGCCTTTGACGCCCAATTTGCATCCCGTCCTTGTGGGGCAGCCCTTGCCCCGCTTATTCGGATTCCTTCTCCTCCCGGGCGCGCCCTAGAAATGACAAATATGCTCGCGTGCTTCCACGCTTCATCACGCGCGGGCCTTGCTGCTTTTGAGTGGTTCCGATTGTGCCAGGCCACAGCGGGCAAACAACGAGACCCTTGTGAAGGCTGAGGTGACTCTTTCATCGCTGGCTGAAAAGCGTTAGCAGAAAAAAAGGCGCCAGTTGATTCGATTAACCTTATAGCGACGCTGGCCCTCGGTAAGCGAGCCTTACCTCTGCTGATCAGGGGGAGATGGGGAACACACAGTTACTGCAAAACGAGGGTAACCTAAACGAAGTCATGGATAACATGATCAGACAACGGAAGAAAGGAAGGTACGATGACGTTGAAGAACGGCATGTTTTCTGCTGCGAACCTCACACGTGCTGAGGGAAATCGCGCTTAACGTCTTTACGGTTCATTGCGCTGATGGAGCTGTAATGGTATGTCTGCCGTGGGACCACTGCTTCGAAATGAGCGAAATAGTGTGAATTTAGGGAGCGAGAAAAGCTTCGGCGCTTTAATGAAACTTTGATCGAATTTAGTAAATGAGTAATATTTCGTCCGTTGGATGCTCCTCATAGGTCTGCGCCCGCTAGACAATCTAAGGTAGCGGTTAAATCTACGCTCACTAGAGTTTATACAGAGGTAGCAGTCCCATGCAGAGCATTATATTAACACCTACGCACGCTGGAAATCATCCGCTAGGATGATTTGATATAAAAACAGGTGGTTATGTTTACCACGCGTTGGTGTGGTTGACCTTGCAGCGTTCTTAATTGATGCCTATACACTGGCCACAAATGAGAGAACACGAGGGTGCGCCACTTACGCAGTTTATAGAGTGCCGGTAGCGTGTTTGTCTCCGAACCCGAGGGTCGTGGATTCATATCCCGTATGAAACCGCCCCCAAAAATTTGGGCTCGAGCCCCAATTTTTTTTTTCTTTAAGCGAAATCAATTGCTCCAGATAGCTAAATCGTTGGAGACAATCCATTACATGTCGTACTTTCAACACTTTCATTCCACGCGCAACGTCACGTTTGACGTTAGCGTTGAGTGGCGTTTGAAATTCCCGCGCAAATCCATATGGTGTGGAATCACGGCCCTGTCGACCAATCATACTTTTTTTTATTCACTGCAACTATTCCCCAACGACGGTGATGCCGGCTCTTCTGCAGCCCTGGAACATTATGTTATCGCGTAAAATCTGTCTAGGAAGCGTTGTGAGAAGCGATTCAGATCATGCAACAGCACAAGCTGGCCATGGGAGCCCACAGGATAGCTGACATCAATGGACCGCTTGAATAGGGCGCCCACACGCTTCGCGCATTACCTTCGTTGGCAACAAAAGTTGTTAATCAAGCACTTAACCCTGCACTATTTCGGCTCATAAAATGGGTCGTTTATTTGTCAGAGAACAGCGCGCTGTATGAAATATTAGCGACCGCTTCCAGGTGACGGAAACGAACACATTTGACCCAGTCGTGCTGGCCAGCCGCAAACATGCTGTAAACACTTGTGGCGGCGTTGATTTAATCTCGACGTACGCGATCCATTCATTCCAGAGATAGCCAGCCGTCGTATCTCTATCGTCACTGCCTGCGCTGTTCTGCCTCGTTCAACAGCGGATTCCCACGTATATCGAGCTCGCGAAGTTTGTTGTATTTGACGTGCGATCGAAATTCCTCATTAACCTAAAATATAGGAAAAGGCAAAACTATCATGCAGTGACTCAGCGAGGAATGCTAATCCAACCAACAAATGTCTTAAGTTTATCCGACTATTATACAGCGACGAATCCAATCAACTAAGTTCTAAGTTTGTTAAAAAAAAAGAAAACTTAGACCTTAGTAGGAAGACTATCACTTCTATGAGTAAGGTATTTTTACTATTATTCCCCTTAGATTTATGCTGCAGGTCCCTGTCTTTATTTATTGCGTTGCCCATGACCTCCAACAAAATTATGGCAGTCAAAGTAAATTGATGTAAAACAATTAACCCTACATTTCTGCAAGAAGGGAAGGGTGGGGTAAATACCTTCTTATATATGTGCATTTTGATTTTGGCTGCGCTCCATTCAGTCTTTCTTCATTCTGGGAGAATGCATTCCTCTGAGAATTGTGCGTTCTTACTGAATATTTTTCTAGTTCTTTTTTTTTTTTTTTTTTTTTCAACGTAGATATAATGTTGACTAGCGCAGTCAGTGAGTTACGCTAGAAATCCAGTCTTGTTCTATCTCCTGCATATCTCATCTTGTGCCATGAAGAAATTCCGTCGTTGCCAACGCTGGATGGCTTCAAGTAGCGTGCTCGTTTCCTCCATTCCTTGTACGAAATGAAAATTTTAATCTGTGCAGTGTAATAGAAGCATGAAAAATGAAATTGTATTTATTGGAGTGTTCTTTACTGAGTGAGAGAATGTAAAAATTCATTCGAGAGCTATTACAGCCGAGGCTTCGCAAGCCACTACTGCTTCATGTGCCCAGCAGCTCTCGAGCACGTATTTGTTCATGCAAATTAGTGGCAGCGAACCGTGAAAGCTAGCTACATATTTGGGTGCGGGTGTCATGAAAGGCTGGGCTGTGAAGAACACCTTATTAGCAGTGCTTTAAGCCAAGTGCATGTGCAGATATAGTTACTTGGGAAAAAAAAAAAAAAAGGTGAATGTGAAGGCCGCTTAATTAAACTGACCTGTAGCCGTCCACGATAAGCCATGCGCTCGTCTTGGCAGTCCCGGTGCAGTTTTCATTTGCATAACAATCATTTACCTGACTTTTTCTTTTATAAAACTTCCCGATTGGCGATTTTTGCCTATGGTTGTCAATATCTCTCGTACGGTCACATTAGTCAAGTCTGTAAGACGCCTGTGCGCGGTTTCGCATGATCACGCACACCACAACTACCGAGGTTGCAGATAGAGAACTGGCCAATGGAAAAGTCTAGCTTCCCCGTTTTTTTCTTTTCCTAACCTAACTAAACCTATCCCGTAAGGCGTGCGCGAATATCTTCCGAACCACATTGCTAGGCCACGTGTTCTGTGCGCGGATTATCGAGCGCTATGAGATTAAAGGAAATAGGCTGCGGTGCATATTCGGCAGCTCCCCTGCTAAGAAGCCGGGAAATTTCACCAAATGCATTCGGCGAGCTTCGTCGTTGAGATCTGCATTCGAACTTCAGGAAGTTTGAATTCCAGTATTGAAAATCTGCTTTCTGAAGGAGCGCAATGGTCTGCGCATGGGCTGGACACGCAGTCACTGAGTGCTGCAAGCAGGGAACGCCAAAACTTCGCATTCGTGATGAATGGAGTTCGCCGAGCGACCGTCTTCGATTCTTTTTTTCCCTAGTTGTACTACTACAACATTGGGTGCAAACGGCCTCACTGTCGGCATCGTATACATATGTCCCAACCTGAAAGTCTCGCTCTACCTGGTGCCTTTAGACAATGTTTTTTGTCAAGACCTGAGCCATAATGCACAGGCACCGCTGCCAGTGCATCGCTATACGCATCAGGGTCAGACGTCTGATAAAGTTCTTTCCAGACTCGCAACGGTAGTTTTAACGTTCTGTTACGAATTCCAACGTCGTGCGGTCGAACTCCCGTCGTGCTGACCCCATATGCGAATAGGCGAAATGCGCATAAGTCTCACGTCAGACGCTGCGGTGGTCATGAACAAACGTAGTTCACAAGATGCTCTTGCGCTGCGCGATGTACGAGAGGTGGAAATTCATCCGGACACCCCCACTACGGCGATACCGTAACGTAGCATACCGTTCGTGTCATCACCATTTATAAGTCATGTGAAGCGGTGCGGCACGCACGTGAGATGGTCGCGCAACGGCGGCGGCCAGTGACCCGAACTGGAGGAGAGTCGAAGACCGAATACACGCGGTCGTCGTCACGCGCGGTCGGTAGCGCGAGCGGACATCGGCCGTGCATCGTCGTCATGGTGTGGCGCACGGGAAATCCTGCCCTCGGCTGCGGCGAGGTAGGCAAAGGAGGTGCAATCGTGTATGTTTAATGTGCGCGGTGAATGAATCCATCGACGCCGCCATTGCCGCTGCTGGGCGCCCAGTCACGCAGTCTCGTTAGAGAGCAAACTCGTCTCGGGCTACCACGCTCGTAACATTTGCTCTGCCCGTCTCAGCTCATTTGGGGATCTTTTTTCTGTCTTGCCTCATTTCTTCCCTTGGCTTTATTTACTGCCGCCTTCTTTTGTATTTTAAGAACAACATTCTCTTGCGTACTGTCTTCAATATCTTTACACTATTCCCTATTTAAAGTTGTGTCAGCGTTATGGTTGCTTCAGCTTGCGGGTACGGACTGAGTCTGGAATTTTCGTTTAGTTTTCGTCAATAAATTTAGATGATAATTCTGCGTGCGAGTAGGGACTTGAACTCCTTACAACACGCGGTAAGCTCCTTACCAACCTTTTAGTGGTGATTGTAGGCCTGTAAAGCAAGGAAAATGTATTGCTTCAAATGGCCGTTCAGGATGGCGGTTTGCAGCACGGTGATGTATAGGCGCTCAAGTCTACAATCACTACCGCAATGGCAACAGTCTGCCTGCGGGATCTGAATGTTTACAGCATTTTTTCTTCTGTTTCCGATGCGCTACGCACTGCCGTCGTTTACGTCTGCACACTGAGAAAATCGCAGTTAAGCTGAATCTTCCCCAGTAAATTTTCTCGAGTATTTGCTTTGTGAGTAAGTAGTACAAGCTTGCAGCTTCCTTGAAACTTTCAGTGTGCTCTTTCTGGCCGTGAGTTTAGCCATGCTTTTTTTGTGGCAGACACAGTTCGAATAATTATTAGGACACGTTCACGAGGACGCATTTTGATTTGGATTGACGCAACCTGTTCTTGGGGTTCCCTAATCCGAATCCGCAGTCTCTAGTGCCGATTCACGAGCATGCAATAGCTTCGCGAGCCGCTGACCGTAAGCATTTGAGTGAGGGGAGTAATAAATTCGCACTACCCGCAGAATAACGGAAATAGCGTTCTAGCCCTGAAATCCTGACATTCTGCCACAAGAACATGCATTAGTCTGACTCGCTCCGATACTTTATGAGCGAAAACTGTGCTCCAACTCACGAGGAAGAATTCGGTTATTAATGTGCGGTATTGAGACTCTCCGGACACGGAAGGGGTGATTCGTCTTGGTTGGCACGACCTGTTCGAAGATGATTGATTAGCGATGCAAGTTGGTCGCGCTCACGTACAGGTCCCTACAGAAATATTCCGCACGGTTTTCAGAGTGAGCTACAACCAATATAAATGGAATGGTAACACATCTGCAAGGCCTTACACATTTTCCTTTACTTATTTCTGCGTGTGCCGCATACGCCCTTTGGAAGTGCTGAAAGCAGCAGAGGGCGAAGTCGAGTCTACAGCCCATTCGTTTCTTGTCGGAACAGATATATTGCTTAAGCGTCATGCGCCGAAATCAGCGAGTTTTTATGTTTCATCTTTCTGCGACACGTGGACGTCTGTGCGTGTGCTGTATCTGCCCCAGCAAGCAAGGCTTCTGTTACGGATCCATGGTAACGCCGCTATCTGCGGGCGTGGCTGATAGTCAGTGACAGCTCTTATAATTGCGACACCAAACGCCGGAGTGATGGCTGATTTGTTTATACACCTCTGCCATCGGTTGCCTCAGTGACCACCGCAGGAGTGGTAACAAAGGCAAATTTCGATTTGCCTCTCTATTCTTGCAATACCTCACCTCGGTGCTATATCTCACCACGGTGGAAGTGTGTCTCGAATTGGCGGATCCACACTGCACAGGGTGCAGGCGCGCGTGCCTCAGTAAATTAAGTACCTAAGAAATTAAGTTATTAAGGGCAAGAAAGGTGCTTTGTGATGCTTGGTCATTCCTCAGTCATTGCGCGGAAGCAGGCAAAGTTCTGGATTGTGATTAACATTGTGTTTACGCGAAAATTATCATTGATTATCACATTATTATCATATCACTGATTATCATTGTGCTCACGGGAGTAGTGGTTGCGCTGTATACACCGAGATAATGAATTCACTTTTCAAACTGAACTCTTCATCTCTTCAACTTTTCGCCAGATGCTTTGGCAAAAAAGGAAGAATGCATATACGGTAAAATCTCTAAAGACGGCCTTGATATCACTGATTATCATTGTGTTTACGGGAGTAGTGGTTGCGCTGTATACACCGAGATAATAAATTCACTTTTCAAACTGAACTCTTCATCTCCAACTTTTCGCCAGATGTTTTGGCAGAAAAGGAAGAATGCATATACAGTAAAATCTCTAAAGACGGCCTTGATAGCCTTCGTGGTCGCCATTTCAGTCGCACACGACTGCGATAAACCACGCAGGCTGCTCGGTGGAAATAGTGTTTTTTTCTGGCGGCATTATTTTCGGGGCCTTTCTTTTTCTTTTTTTTTTTTCGGGACGTTTCTTCCAGCGGCGTTTTCCCCAAAACCAGGCTGAAAAACCTCGACCATAGCGAATATTACATGACCCATTAGTATTCTTATACGAATTTTAACATATATTGCAAGAAATTGCTCGACTAAATCTTCGAATAACGAATTTGATACAATGGTGGTAGTATAGCTAACATAACTGCTAGAGTGCGGAAGTTATAGCACGAACAGCAAATACGCTTACTGAAGAGTACCATGTAACCATGAGTGTGACCATGAATTCCCTCTCCGTTTCAGACTTGCGCGTTTTTGCACTTCAAAGTAGACCGCATGATTTCGCAGAGATGCGCTCAACGAGCATCAGTCAAATATGTGTTTTAGGGATCAACACCTTTCCCACCGAGTTACTCGTATTCATCCATTCTCTTCGCCCTATATGCCCCAGTGAGGAGGTGGTCCTGAGTTCGAACCCCGGACCAGAACTCATTTTTTCTTCATTGACAAAATTTCCGTGCAGGCTGCTTAGCTTTCCTTTGTAGCCGCATGCCTGCGTCTCGGCGAATGCTAATTAGCAAGTACTACTACTCGTAATGGCTGCGTATATTTTTGTAGTAACTATATTTTATTGCTCTCCAGCGCAAGGAATGATCTATGGCACACGTTCTGGTGATTTAGGCAGCCAATTTTCTCTGTCCGCATTCATGCCGGCCCGACTTTTCAAAACAAGCCTCCTGATGGCAGCTCTAATCGCCCCTTTCCCCTCCTTCCGTCACACCCCACTTGCAACCAGATGGCGCCGGCTGATCGGAGAGATCTTGCCGCGTTCAGACCAGCAAATGTGCGTTAACGGCGACGAACACGTGATCTGGGTCAGCCTGGGCTTGTTGACCGCTGTTAACATTGCTGCCCGTTTTGAGCGGCGCTGGTCGGTTAGCGGGGGTTAGGACGGTGGCGCCGCTGAAGGCCAGACCGATTACGATAAAAAGATTTTGTCTAACTTTCGTTACGTTGTTTACTTCGGGAACGCTGCGTCTCGCACACGCGTTATTTTGTTTGCCCCGTTTGCATGTTGGACGCTCGTGAAAGCGAGCGGAAATCAGGAACCGCGCATCACAGAGCTTTTGCGGGCTTGCGTGAATCTGTGTCAGGACTTCCCATTCGAGCCGACCGGTTTGTTTTGTCACGTATACCCTGGTTGCGAATCACGGGTATACGTCAGCAACGCATTCAGCTTGCGCTACTGTTACTGAACTTGCTTTTATCTCTATCTTTTGTTATGGCTAGCCCAGCAACGAAAAGCTTCGCAAATGTTGAAACGCACGGGCGTATGTTCTCCCGCTCATGCTGTAAAATAAAGACTCGGGAGTATTTCTTTTTGCCACAAATTAACAATAATGGCGTTAGTTTCGTTACTGGCTGGCAATGGAAAGCGATGAAATTGTCGTACGTATATAGAAGGTGAATGTTGCAGTGGGCCCCTGTTTTCCGTTCTCAAAAATGATCGATTTGCGGTATGAACAGAAACGCAGGCAACAACAAGCACTGCAAATCTTTTCACGAAAGGACCACCACTGAGCGATCTTAGGCCGTTTGGTCAACGAAAAGGCTCATGCGTAGGTAAGAGAATGAATGGTGAGGAAGATAGGATAACGCAGCAAATCGTCCATGGATACAGCGGGAGCCAATAATATCAATACCTGCACGGGGAGTTGGGCTGCGACATTTCTGGACCGATGATTTCATCGAACACCGCACGTCAGCTCACGCCTGCTTCGCAAAGAACTGCGTTTAGTTGTTTCGCGTTTCACGACTAGATATGGAGCAGCAAGACGCTGCGTGTGTGTCCCACATGTGTTTAACAATTCGCCAGATGAATATTTTTCTGCTGATTCGCAGTCTGAATTGAAGCTGCATCATTTTGTTAATTCCATGTTTTCCACGTATGTACATGTCCAACGTTCTTGCTGTAACCGCTCCTTGCTTTTATGTTGCATTTTTAGGTTGCATTTATGTGCAACCTGTTTTCAAATCATTTTGGTTTCTTTTCTTCGTCGGTATTTCAATTGCGTCGGTATATCGTATCCACATCGCCTATCCGACGTGCCGGGCCACGTCACACAAGCCATTCTTGGCTTAGATGGGCCCGTTTTGCTGTGCTGATTCCTGGGTCCTCAATAAAGGCTATTATTATTATTATTATTATTATTATTATTATTATTA
>JAJIZL010000324.1:482721-493363 GCA_023969395.1 Amblyomma maculatum | reverse complement strand
TTATTATTATTATTATTATTATTATTATTATTATTATTATTATTATTCGTCCTGCGTGCACTTTCGGCAGCAAAAGTGATGTAGACACGCACTGCCACGTGGCTTGCTGATCTTCCGACCCTTCCGACATCTTTCGGCGTTTTAGACAGGTGGGAGCGCCACGTACATCAAAGTGTGCAAAGTGTCGTGGGCGTTGACAAAAGCGGTCACTTCCATGCCTGTCCCTGCGGTATAGGCGGTGCGAAGTATCGGGGCGGTGGAGCCTATTGCACCTCGAGTTGCACTTTTTGTCCCGACAGCACGCGCCCGATTTAGACTGATTTATTTATAGGAAGGGAAATGCGCGGTAACTGTCTCACGTGGTTTCTGTGGACACCTCAACCACACCATAAGGGAAGGGAGGAAGGTGGGAGTGAAAGTGAAAAGAGAGAAAGAGGAGCCGTAGTGGAGGGCTACGGAGTAATTTCGACCACCTGGGGATCTTTAACGTGCGCTGACATCGCACAGCACACGGACGCCTCTTCGTTTCGCCTCCATTGAAACGCAGCCGCCGAGGTCGGGATCGAACCCGGGTACACGCTCCCGAACTCGGTTCTTTGTAGAGAGAGAGAGAGAGAGAGAGAGGAACTTTGTTTTACGAGGTAAGGAAAGAGGTTGGTTGGTGGGTTTGTGGGGTTTAACGTCCCAAAGCGACTAAGGCTATGATAGACGCCGTAGTGGAGGACTCCGGAAATTTCGACCACCTGGGGTTCTTTAACGTGCACTGACATCGCACAGCACACGGACGCCACTCCGTTTCGCCTCCATCGAAACGCAGCCGCCGAGGTCGGGTTCAAACCCGGGTACTCCGGACTCGTATAACTTAGGAAAGGGAAGTTCTAAATAGGAGAAAGAAATAACTCCGTGCGCCACTGTCGGCGTCCGTTTCTTTTTTTTTTCTTTTTTTTTTGTCGCAGTGCACGTTGTATGAGCCGCGCACTGGCCGCCACGTGAGCACGAAAGCGTTCTGGGTTGGGGTCAGTTGGGGTCAAAAGGGTCACATTTTGAGCAACGTCCGGAGTTCAATCCCTGTAGCGTGTGCGGCAACGTGCGTTTCCTTAAATACGTTAAATTTATAAGGAACAAGGAAAATGTAGTAAAGAGCACGCGGTTACAAAAGAATGTCGATCGACCCACGCGCATTGCATTTTAAAAGTATCCCCCTCTCCCACTCTCCACCGGCTTCTCATTCTGCGTTCCCATCTCGTAACGGAGTTAAAACAGCCCACCTGCGTTTGGAAGGATTAAAACGAGTACACCGACAAAAAAGAACAAACAAAAAACTTCACCAAGGGCGCCGCTTAGCGAAAAGAAAAAAAAAAGTAGATTGTATTATTTTTTGCTCGTCCGCATATTGGTAACAAAACAGACAGTACAGCTGCAGTTTACCTCTACTCTGCGGGACTGCGAGATGGTTTCGTACGATGCCTATAATACAGTGCTCAGTAAACTCGTTGTTTCGACTGCTGCTGCCATAGGAAGCCATAAAGTGCACGCAGTTGCCACTGCGTTGGTGCTTCAGATGCTCGCGCATGGTGGCCGTGAAGGTAACCAAGGCGAAGGTAGAAAGAATTACTCGTCCTATTACAATCAATACGGATTCGACAGTCCGGGCCGACCGATGGTGGCAAAGTGGCAAAATGACCATTGGTGTGTAAGATAAGATGTTTGCAGAAACGTGCGAGTAGCAGCAAGCACTGCTCGCGAGGGGAGATTAACGTCCACATACTTCGTCGTCACTACGCTCAGAGTACGCATGAAATCTGCTCTGATGAGCAGTGAGATCAAATATTACAGATATAAAAGCAGCGTCGAATATGCTGCACTAAAAGGGAACCCTGTGCACGCCTGTCGCCTGTTTTGGGACGCGACGTTAAAACTCCACTGCGGATGTACAGCATGTTTCCTTTCTATAGAACCTATACCAGCTCGTCTTAACAGAAGCTTTAGGCACAAGCCCGCGGCTGAAGCTTTTCGCAACTGCGCTCACAAACCTATGCCAGTAGACAAGAAAGAAAGGGGAGAAGTGTGGGAGGGGGGGGGGGGGGGGGGTGGAATTGCTACTACCTTTTAGACAACTGGTCCACATCACAGCTCTACGCACGGGGCTTGCCCAACCCGCGCTCGTAATGCGTCATGGGACTCATGACGGGCGACGGTGTCACGTGCAGGACGTGCGGAGAAAAGGTGGCTTGCGCAACGCCCCAGTCGCGTGTTGCGGTAGCCACACACAGCAGCAGCAGCAGCGGAGGTCATGAAGTTGGTAGGAGGGGGAGGAGTGGTCAATTGACCAGCAGCAGAGAGGCCGGGTGCCGTCGCCGCCGCGCCGGCGTGTCTGCAACCTTGACGGGCAGGGCGACCAGGAAGGAGGGGAGTAGGCGCCTCCACAGGCGAAAGCTTGCGTCTGCCGACGACGCCCTGTAGTCATAGCGCGCCGCGTATAATGGAGCGATGTGGCGAGAGTCACGCGTCCATTTGTTCCCATCATAACGTTCGTTTAGCTGTTTCATTCTAAATGTCAGCATTTCGGCGCCTTACGTTCGGCACTTTTTCCAGTGGCCACAGGCTGTAGATACGAAGTTCGTATATATATTGACGAGGCGGTGCAAGGGGGTGTGGTGCCCCTTCAAAGCGGCAATGTTTTTTTCAGGTAACGATATTGAAGTGGGATGAAAGGACACCAAATAGGACAATGATGACAAATGTTGTGTCACCATCGCTCCTGCCCAATTCTTTGTTCGTGGCTGTGGGGTTGCGTGCAGCGGAGAGCTGAACTCCCGGAGGAGCGATGCGGTAGAGCTGGCGCAGTAGCAGTTTTCCGCTGCAGGGTCGGGACTGAGCGATGCCCGTCGAAGAAAAAAAAAAAAAAAATGACAGCGCGTCAGTTTCAGTTTATTTCACCACACATGTACAGAAAATTTAAAAACTACATGTGTCGTGGAAAGCGGGAAAAAAGCTGCGTGCGATGCAGTTGAACTGGCCCCGCCACCCTTTAAGTTGGCAAGCAGGACAGCAAAAACAGCTCAAGAACATAAAAGATTGAATGATAAGTTCAAGACATGGGGAAGACTAGAAACAAAGATAGGCAATACAAAACCAGTATGAAGATGGATGAAAGGGAACAGACTTTTTCTTCAACTAAACATTGCATGCAAACCATTCTTCGACAATAGAAGAAGTTGTTCTAATGTAAGGTTAAACTTATTAAGCATCTGTAGACGATAATTAGTACGGGGGACAGGTACGTGGCAGATTTCACGAAACCTTGTGGAGCGAGACGAAGTGCTCTCCTTCAAATTGAAATGAAATGAAACGAAATCTTTTATTTGCCATCAAATACAGATGGGGGGATTCTAGAAAAAAAAGCTGTCCATGGACAGCTTGACGGGTTCACAATCCCTTCTTTTCTTTCGGCAGCATGGCAGCATCACATATGCACACACACTCTTCATTAAAACAAGTATACAGGTACATATTTAATATTATGTAAACATAGTAATCATTAGTTAATATTTAAATGAAAACAACATAGAAACGCATTGTTACAAAAGCAAACAAAAACATCAGCAGGGTTAGACAATATTACATAGAAATCGAAAACATCTCCCGGAGGTCTTTGCAGGATGCCGTGAAAAGATCAAAACGAATTGAATTATAGTAATTTAAAAGTGATGGTATTATGTACTTAAGACTCTGTTTCCCGTAATTCGAACGTGACGTAGGTACTGACCAGTTTTCAAAATGTCTCGTGACGTAGCTTTGAGTGTTGTCCTGTAATTGAGATAGGCTACGTAGATTGTTGACATTCCTATGGGGTTTTTGTTTTTTATAGATATGACTTAAACGATATTTATATAAATTGTAAGCTGGAAAACACCGGAGTTCTTAAAGAAAGTGGACGTTGAAGCAGTATAAGAAGCATTATATGTGTGTCGGAGATACTTTTTCTGTAAGAGGTGGATGTGTTCTATATTAGTGGATGTTGTGTTTCCCCATACTAACTGACAATAGTTCAAGTGTGATTGAAAGAGTGAATTGTAAAGCAAAAGTTTGATGCGTGTGGGAAGGATATATTTTAAACGACCTATTACACCAGATATTTGACTTATTTTGCTGAGAACATGCTTGACATGATTATCCCAGGACAGATTAGCGGAAAAGGTAACACCAAGGCATTTGAAATTCTCGACTAAATCGATGCATCGTGAGTTTATTATAATATCTTGATGCGGAGGTATGAGCTTGTTTTTTGGCCTGAATATAATCGCTTTCGTTTTGCTTTCATTTATCTCCATTGCATTTACTCTCGACCAATCCTCTAAGGATTTCAACGCACTGTTACATTGTTCAACAAGGAGATTAATATCATTGGCAGTGTTACCTAAGTTGGTAATTTGCTTGCTCAGTTCATGATTAAATGACGCTATAAGCTGATATTCATAGAGCAGATCTATTTTTATAACCTTGCATTTTTTAAATAAAACGTCACCGTGAGCATTATTTGGCAAATTTGCTACGGCGCGCAGGACATTCCTCCGCAAAATCTGCAACTTATTTAGCGTTTTGTGCCATTATTCTAAACTAGATGACAATATTGAACTTGTGATTGAAATAGTGAGTTGTACAACATGCGCATTTGGGGTGGAGGGAGTAGCTGTTGACATTTTCTTAAAATCCTTAGAACCCTACAGAGTTTAGTACGTAGATAGTCGGTTTGAGAATCTCAAAACGTATGTTCATGGAAGAAAACACCTAGTGTTTTTACTGCCGAACATAATTCCATTTCAAAATCATTTAATGTCAAAGTTTTATTTAAATAATATCTTGTTGTTTTGGAACGAAAAAGAACAGCCTTAGATTTTACACAGTTTATTACTAAGGAATTTCTCAGTGACCAATGTAATTTGCTCAAAGATATACAGGCTTCCCTTACAAGGTCGTTGGCATCTGTTCCTGAGAAGAATAAACTTGTGTCATCTGCATAAATAATTTACCGGATTGTATTATCAAAGTTCAAAATATAATTTATGTAAACGTTTTAAAAGAAACGGCCCTAAAACACTTCCCTGGGGTACATCATGCCGGATCTTTCTTAATGAAAATAATTCTCTATTGGTGCTAACGCCTTGTCAGCTAAGTAGCGTTTTATTAGGTCTAGTGCGAGGCCTTTACATCCATAGTGGAATAACTTCTTTTAAGCGAAATTTCGTGATTTATTCTATCGAAAGCTTTTGAAAAGTTTATGAAGACTCCTTTTTTTACTTTCTATATTATGTAATATTAGCTCGTTTTGTTGTAGTAAGGCTGTCTCTGCAGATAGAGCTGCTCTGAAGGTATACTGTACCGGCGTGATTACTGAATGAGCATCAAAGAAACTGGACAACCTTATGAAAAAAATAAGGAGCACTGCAGAAACTACATAGGAGTTATGCGAAAGCACGTATGCTGCTGTTGGTTGCTTCTGGTTGGTTCTAGTAGCTTAATTCACTTCTTGTTTGCCATTTTACTCTTTGGTACTTTCAAATTGCGCGCCAATCTTTTCCTATGCCCTTTTTTTTTTTTCGGCTCTACTTCTGGTTACATGACGTCACATTCTTGACGTCATATCTACTACGGCACCCGTTTCTCTCTTTCTGCTTTCACTCCCACCTTCCTCCCTTCCCTTACGGCGCGGGTCAGGTGTCCACAGAACAAATGTGGCAGATACAGCGCCTTACCTTTCCTGTGAACCATTTATTCTAATTAATTACCTAATTACTTTATTGATCTAATTATTTTTTCTGCAGCAACATTACATCAGCCTCTATCCATTGACACCACTCATTAACCTCTACCGCTTCTCAATTACCCGCAACTTCTGCGGACACGATTTTGCGTACCTGGTCTGCGGACACGGTCTGTTGACAGAATTCTGTGAACATAGCGAAGTAACGCTTTCGCGTTAATATATTCTTTCCTAGGTTAAGCCGAATTGTCTAGCGAAAGCCTTATTCAGCCTGGTTTTACTTGGTTTAGCTAGATGTATCTTGGTTGTAATTCACTTGTACGACGAATTGTTGTAATCGATGCACAAAGCATGCAGTCGCAGACGAAGCCGTTGCCAAACGCTCTTTAGCTTTTAGCTGAAGGTAGGCCCCTTTGTCTGCCTGTCGCTCTTGGGTTAGTTTGCCTTGATAGATGGTAGATGTAGATTACATTGTCACCATCTTCTAGCCCGCTGTTCGCGTCGCCTGGCGTGTCACATCCCAGCCCAAAAAAAAAAAAAAACTACTACTAAGAACGTCACCGCTGAAGTCATACTTTACGACAGGTGACGTCACAGAAATCGCCGACCAATCAGTGTCCGATAATGTCTCCTGCCAACTCAGACCTGCCATAGGCTTCACACCTTCATTGACTTTTACAGCATTGGTAGGGAAGTAGAGCTTTCGCTCTAAGAGGAGGCGGAAGCCAGTGCGAACACCTCAGAAAACAAATAAAGTAACTGTAATCGGTGCTGAGCAGTGTCGCGGAATGCATTGCAAAAGCGAAGCAAGAACGAGATAGACAAAGCAAGGAGCGATAGCGGTGCTACACTTAGGCTGGCCTTGCAGCAAGCTGCATTTTCCAGACTGAAAGCCATGCGCTGTGTATATTACAACCTTAGAAACCGCTGGTACTAATCACTCCGGGGTTGACACGTTGAAGGTCAACTTGCGGAGGCAAGACAAGAAAGGCCCTATACGAACAAAGAGGCGGTGAACTGACTTGGATATAAGCATGGATATGCATGCGGAGGCATTATTTTGAACTCGTTCGGCCAAGTTTTTGCTTCGTTTAGCTTTGCTTTAAGACGCTAGCTAATTATTTAACAGGTACTTTAGACTTTGGTTAGAACCAAGGAGGCCTAATAAGGTCTTTATGGCAACTTTGTCAAAAGAAATGGAGGCGATGAAGATGACGATACCCGAAGCGCAGCTTGAAAGAGTGGCAGCTTCGCACGAAAAAAAAAAAAAAAAAAAAAGGTTTACCGGAATGGCGCATGGTCTAAAACAGTGACCAGCGAAGCTGACCTTGCCTCGACCTGTGTTAGAAACCTATTGGTGGCGGGTTTTCTGCGAGCGGTGGCTCGGAGGAGACTTCACAGCTATTTCGGTGATGTCCAAGAACCCAGGCAGTAGTCCTTGTACATTAAGAAAACGATTTCATTACCTTTTCTTTTCCTTTTTAGTTTTTCGAAATTCTAATTAAACATCCATATTTATCTGTATACTCCAGTCCTTGAACATATATATTTACAATCTACAATGCACCCTGGTCAATCCCCCGCCGTGGGTATGTGCCATTTTTTCTGAGGTCATCATCATCATCATCATTAGCCGGGCCATGACCTGCCAGTGCTTGTTAACATAGAGAACAGTGTCAACCATTCTCTCCTCACTCAAGGTAGCCACGAACGTGCAACCACTCATAAGGGCGAATGCTATCTCATAACGGTAGACAAAAAACGTTTAAGCGTACGTTCCTGCCTGCACTTTTTCTCTTTCACGCTAAGGCTAACGTAGAGATATAATCGCTTTCCACGGTGGATTTTTATGGTATGCTGAGCATCGCTTGGTGCTTTACGACGGAAAATGATATAAAGGAATCGACAGCTAGCATTTATAAAGCTAGGCGCATCATACACAAGGACCGAGACGAGAAAGCGGTTATGTCCAGCGGCATGAGCCTATATCGTGATAGCGCTGAGATAGGAGACAAGTTCCTGCTACCGCTATAGGAAGGCAGCACGGTGAGGTATGGTCGTGGAGAGAGTGCCGGACGTTTTTTAGAATATTTTTTGCTCTCACTCCTCATCATTCGTTAGTCAGCCTTGCTTTGCAACGCCGAAAATTTATACCCTGGCATTTTAATCCCGCGAAACGTCACAGAAGGCACCTATGGTCCCCTAGTCTTATCTCACCCGTCGTCGACAAAGGGGGCAAATATCGCAAGCAAAACACAAGACAACATTCGAGAAAGTTAACAGACTACTCCGTCACCTTATCCCAAACTCTCTGCCTCATCCATTCGTCTCTATATACGCGTTATTAAAGGACACATCATTTATACTCCGGCTAGCACGCAAGTCTATTATACAGCCATCGGGCCAGCCCTTCATGTCCAAATACTTCCAGTGCATGCTCAGAACAGTATGCCATTCTCTACCACGGCTTCTTTGGATACCATGTCATACAATCGCAGCATCGCCTCTGCCCACCTCCTAGTTCATTAAGTAAGGGCTTGCCTCACCTCAGACCAGCTGCAAAGCTATCTGAAATTTGTGCATCGGGGCCATTACCAAGTTTTAGCGAAAATATATGCATAATAAAGAATGTTATCTCTTTTTTCTCCCCCAGCAAAAGAAAAAGAAAAAAGAAAGTGCACTCGCACACACACAAGAAGCAGACCTCAAATCTTTAGAGCTGAGACAACGAACCAATGTAAAGAGTTTGGCGCGGGGAGGAGTTCAACGCACTCCCGGGCAGTGGCCTCCACCCCCCGCGCCGAGCCCGTCATTGTGCGAGGCCCGTGAGACGAACGCCCGCCTCAGTTTGAGCAGCGCCGATGCCTCTTCGCCGCTTTGCGGCCGGCAGACTGCAGCGATGGGGTTTGTTGGCCTCCCAGAGCAACTCTTTCGAGCCCGGCTCTATCTCAACCTATATCTTGCACCGTGTTCTCCTATCCCATGTGCCGCCGAGAAAAGAGCAGGCGCACATTTCCCCATGTGGCTTGTTTGAGACAGCGCGCGGCTACGCGGTGATGTATTCGCTGAAACGACTCCCCGTTGCAGACGCCAGTCGTTGTCAAATCGAGAATATAATGCGGAGAGAGATGCGTGAGCGAGGTGCGGTATTTCGAACAAGACGAAGAAGGAAAGAAGAGGTTGAGACTTCCGTATAACGGCACCATATTCTGTGTGTACGGTGGGAAAATGAAAAAGAAAAAAATCACGAAGGAAAAGATAAGTACAGAAAATAAGAAGCAGAAAGAAGATGAAGACGCCATGCTTAGTTTACACAGACATCCGTCAACGTTTCTTTGCGTCTGCGACATGTACATGCATGATGATGTGGTGATGTGTCATGTGTTCATGTACTCCATGAGCAGCACGCCTCCGGCGCAAGAACATGCATAAACATTTTCGGGAAATCAGGTGAATGCGGCCGCGGAAAGGATGAGCCCAGACATGCGGGCAGGGCCTATCTGCCGCACAGCAAGGTGGCCCGAACGTATTTGCGCGAGGCATGTTCATACTACAGCATTCAGTGTCGCAAGCCCATAATTCCAGCTGCGCATAAATATCCACCAAGCAGAGCGGAACAGCATACGGCGTCGTTCTGCGCAGGTGCACTGCGAAGTTTGGACACATTTTCGACATGTGGGCTTCGGAGCTAATCGCTAATGCCAACGTAAGCTTTGAGCTGAAATGCCGCCGCGTCCTGGATTCGAACGTGGGACCTCGAGCTCAGAGTGGAACGCCATATTAGCCGCCGCGGGGGGTCGCTCAGCCATCTTAAACGTCGCTTTTCGGGTTAGTGTTATATCATCATTTCTTGATTTCATTATACCCAATGTGACACTCGCGCATTGAAGGTTGCAAGACCTCATCAGTACACTATATGCCCTATGCAGTTACGCTAGAATTTCTCCCGCTAATCTAGGTGTAGCCCTCTAACAGAACTGATAAAGGAGTAATTACTTGTTGACGTCCACTCATTCGCAGCCATATAGCTACAAAGGAAAGCTCTAAGCTCTCTCAGAAATATGGCTGCGTTTGAGTGGATGCCAATGAATAATTACTCCCTTATTGAAAATCTACTCCACCTTGAAGGATTTCCCTAGATATTTGGTCTAACAGAACTGCCGTCTTCATTTCTTTCTACTTCCATCTGCTTTCTTCTAATACCTCATTCATCTTTCTCGCTTTCAGATGTGCCTAAATCGGTTTAAAGATGCAACGAAAACGGACGAATGTATGGGCGTTGCACAGCAACCCATTTTGATTTCTTTTGAAAAGTTATTCTTATTTTTTTCTACTAAGGCTGAACAGCGGTATCAGAAAGAGGGCCCTTATGCATCCTCACGTGCAAGCTGTCGCTTCAGATTTAGAAACTGCTTAGGCATTTGTGTTATAGTACATTATTAGTGGCCTGCGCAGTACATACATACTAGTAGAAAGATGAAAATCTGCAAAGCCAACTAAGTGTCAACGAATACATGATGCAGTGGAAGGACATGAGCCCGCAAGTGCTCCGGATTGTCGCTGCTATATACTCCGATAGGCGCACATCTCCGAAAGCACGTACGTTACTTCGGCAAGGACGAAGTCAAGGGAAGCGAAAGTGACAAGACATATGTTACGTTCATTTATGTAGGGCCATAAAGAAAGGCCATAAACCCCCGGGGAACTCGTTGACGACCGTATACCATGCATATCACTCACTAGCGAACGTGGATAAGGAAGGCGCCCGTTTCTTTTATAATGCCTTCAGTGCACGTCTGGCACACTCCACGCTGTCATTGCATCACCGTTCAAAAAAAAAAAAAAAAAAAATCAGGACGCGTTACTGTGTCATCGACG
>JAJIZL010000324.1:459996-477721 GCA_023969395.1 Amblyomma maculatum | reverse complement strand
GGCGGGAGTCGGTGGGTATGCAATAGTGAGCGAAGAAAGCCAAAACAGAGCACCAGTTCTGTGGCTCTAAGAGCGGAGGGAAGAACGCTTCTTTGTCCACTTCTAAATGAATTCGAGGTTGCTTTAGTGGCGAACTCTCGCGTTCTTCCCGAATCATTGGCACACGGACGCCCCCATGCGCTATCTTTATCGCCATCATACACACGCAACACCTGCACGCAAAGACCGCAACCTTGAGGAGATCCCGTATGGGGGCGTACTTATGTGTTGCTCCTGATACGAGGGGAAGGACCTGGTATATACCCTGCATGCGCTTAATGTACAGTTCTCTGCGTGTATAAGTATCTCGCCCTATTTTACCTCGCCCTATTTCTTTCCTTCGCGCCTTTCGCGCAGTAGGCCACACGTACAGGTGATTAACGTACGCAAGCGCGAAGCTACGCTTGTAGCTGTGCTTTGTGGCGCTTGTCACATAGGATAATTGGTTCTGGTCGCTGGGAGCTGGAAGTGAAGAATTTATTTGCCTTTCGAGTTTTGTCTAATAGATAAACCAACAAAGCTGTGATACGAAACATACTGTACGTGTTTACAGTTCGAGCTGCCGGAAAGGTAATGCGAGAATTAAAAAAAAAAAAAAAAGTTGGAAAAAAAAAACCGGTCGACAAGCACAGGTGACTAGGCCGCTAGCGCAGCTTGGTTATAAATTGTGTGGAAACACGGAAGAACAATGCCTTGCCACCAGTTGTGGGCGAGCTAGAGTTATGCTGTATATTCTCGGCGCAGAATAAAACGCTACACAACGAAAGGGGCTAGTCTCTGCTCTAGAAAGCATCACGGCTTGGTGTTTCGTATACGTTAAATGCATCTAGGCTAACGACACGAATTGGGGTTGAAAAAAAAAATGCTGCTACCATTTCGAACTTTGCCGCTAAATATTGCTTATCTTATCATGTTATTCATTCCTTTGCGTTTTACAAATGAAAATACTTTGTGTATGCAACATGTTGTTTGCATAGTGTTGATTACATAGTGTTCCTACGATAGGCTACACAAGAACACTCCTGCTTGCTTTCATGCATATGCTAAACGTGCGCAGGTATTTATATTTTCTACTCAGATTGATAATTACATAAGCTTCATTGTTGCTAGAAATTGGTAGGAACGAGTCTAGTCTGCAAACACAAAACCCAGCTAGCAGCATTTTCCTACCAGAATCACTTTCGTATAATCTGTCTCGTGGCAAAGTTAGCAAACATAGCTAGCAAACACAGCAAACATATGTATGACATAGCAGTGGGACGCCCAAGATGATAAGCCCAGCTATTTCCACATTACAAAAGGGGGACGAGTCTATATAGATTTTAGTTCACCCTATATCTTGCTGCTGGGAGTGATGAGCCGTTCTCGCCCATACGCTTTAGTCTGCGGCAGGTACTCTACATGACCTAGCCCTGTGGCCGGCAAGAAAGGCGACTCTTTCGGTACCCTCCGACCGAGAAGCAACCCACGCAAGACAGACATAACGAAATGGCGCTTGTCAACACTGTTATGAAGAAATGCGAGCTGATCTTCGAGAAACTGTTCCGCGTGAATTACGATCTATTTGTATAGCTGCTTCGAGCGGGATTGAACCACTCTGAATTTATTGTCGCGACATTTTACAGCGTTTACTTTCGCTTCGTCTCTGAAAGCGCGCTAAACGAAACTGTAGTAAGTACAAACGAACAAAGTAATTAAATCGGCAAAGCTATATAGCGTTATTAGCCTGCAACTGACAAGTTACGCAGATGTCCAGCATAAAGAAAACGGAGAAGTGCATCTTTGCGTCGTCGATACGTTATGTACTAGTTTATTGGCACCGATTTCATTTTCAGGTTGTTATGCTTAATCCGAGGAATGCTTAGCTAATTCTAATTCCGGCAGCAGCAGCTATGCCGTGTTTTTCGTGTCTCCTTTTATTATGGATCTTTTATCGCCTTTTTTTTTTTTTTTTGTAATCAGGCTTAACAACAATAGCACAAGGGATGATGAAGAGAATGGAAGGCGTGCGACCAATTAAAAGGCAACATATGGGCTCCATTAACGTATAAGGCAGCGAGAGACGTCGCGATTACGACTCTAGGCGGGGGAATCGTGTTCGCTGTGCGTTGAGACCGAACTGTCCTCACGGGGGTGATGAGTGCACTCATAACGGAGCTGAAGAAGCATCGGTCGACCTCCGGTCTCTGAGGCAAGTACCGTACTACGCAGCTGTAGGCGTTATGTATGCCTCAATCTTCGGCACCCATTGCAGCATTACGGTTCTTGAGTTCCTTCATCTGAAAGGCCTTATCATTAGGCCCTGATGTGTTTTATGTATATATATATATATATATATATATATAGGTATCGCTAGATTGGCCCCAAAGGCGTATTTACATCGCCTGGTCGCCATAGAAGGCGCTGTTCAGGTCGTTGTCAGTGCCTTATATTTGTACCTTACCTCCATATGCGCGGTACGACCAGACCTGGTACATATAAAGGTAATGTGTATCGATAATCTATACATCGCTGCTGTGGTGCAGTGGTTAGGACACTCGCTGCTGTGCCCAAAGATGTGGGATCCAATTCCGGCCGCAGCGGCCGCCTTTCGACGGAGGCGACAAGCAAGGCGTCCGTGTGCTGTGCGATGTCAGTGCACGTTAAAGAACCTCAGGTGGTCGAAATTTCCGGATCCCTTAAGTAAGACGTATCTCATAACCTTAGTCGCTCTGGGACGTTAAACCCCATAAACCAGTCAGATAATACATGCCAGTTGGTCACGAGTTCTGTCGCCAGTTGGTCGGAATCACGCATGCAAATGCAACTAAATACCTCGTGTCGGGTAATGCCAAATCAGAGAAAACAAGGGAACATAAGAAAGTAAATGTGTTTTGGCGCAGAACTGAGATGAGAAGTGTATACAGTCTCGTGACACTCAAAACAGCAGCTATTATCATATCATCTTGGAAGTAAAGAAATTTTCCGCTGCGTCGTACAAGGTTTCCTACTCTCTCTTCCATTCAGCCTAATTGCGCGCAGCAGACTTCGTGGGGAGATTGCCGGAAAATGCCACGAACTGAATATGGCGCAATATACTATTCGACTCGTAGGAAAAATCAACTTCATCAACGAATATAATGGCGCAAATCTGTCAAAATGCATTCGCTTAGAAGTGAGATCCGTAATTTTTCACACGTATTATTAGGCATAACGAAGTACTTGGAGTCAAATAGTCCCGGATGCTCGAAATTGTGACGCAGTTTATTATTCGGGCAGGCTCGTCAGTTCGTGGGCACAACTTTTCATCCCCATAATAGGGGGTTCCCAGGAAACGTTTCGTCAGCTGTGGTTGTCGGCAATTCGCGCATGCGCTGTCGACACAGACAAATCAGAAATCAGAGGAAAGCGTCGGAAGATGTTGTGTGCATCCTGTGGCTCGGCTACGCAAATTAACTACGGAAATTGCTCGCCTTCAGGGATTCAAGCAGGAAAGAGCTTCGGTTTCCGCCGCAGTGCACGCAACTTTCGCGGCAGAGCTGTCGCCGAGGGGACGGACGGCGCTTTGGGGGGAAAAGAACGAGACCTCTTCCAGGAATGTTTTCCGCCTTAGTGGCGGCGACGTGACGGCAGGACTTTCACTCGAGAACTATATTTACGTTGAGACGCCCCACCTCACTCGCTTTTGGCTCGTTTCTTTATTTTTTTTTTCTCCCACGGTGTTATTATTGCCGTCATCTCGCTGTCCTGAGGAGGCGTTGGCTTTAATGGGAGAAGCCGACGACCACCGCCACTTGCTACGAGTTGGAAGCGCTGCATATGCGGAGGAGAGGGGTGCGTGGTCAGTAAATGCCGTAATGTGCGTCTGTGGCGCCGTTGTGGTGTCCCGGAGGTTTTCTCGTAATCAAAGGCTGCACGCTGTAGGGGCGGCCGACAACGCCTTAAGCAGAGGAAAAATGTCATTGTGGGAGTGAGGAGTTGCGTGGCGCTATTGACTTGGTCTCGACTGGCGAATGTACCAGTCCAGACAAAGGGATGCGTGTTCACACGCTAAGATGACGTAGGAGACCCACCATGGCGGGCGCACTGGGGCAGACATCTGTCGAAGGCTATCTCTTAGAGACCACGCGCGGACCTTCCAAAACTGCGTGCAATCTGTGGTTACGACCTTCGCGTTGAATGAACACGCGTGCATGGTTTTGAAAACATATCACTCGGAGTACCGCTGTCCTCTGCCTTTTGTATAGTGATAACCAAGTTTGTTGTCTAGGTCTGGTCGTCGAGTAGGGCTTTGAATTTTTAAACTATCCCGGCGGCAGAACGCTGTCGCGGCCTTGTTCCATTGTATATTTGAGGACTGGCTGCTGGCGCCTCAAGCTGTTGCAACTTGCCACTGCCGCCAAGACGGCATCCCTACAGTTGTATGCGTCGCATATCGTCACGAACCAAATGTGCTTCCTTTTAATATTGTTCACATCCTATAAGGGGGTGCGCTTAATCGACGATTAAGTCGATTAAAACGATGCCCGGAACGGCTCTGGAACCATTGTGAAACTACGGACTCCTTAACACGTACTAAGCGTCGTTTTCCCGATACCAGGAAACCTCGTTGTACGCGAAATCCGCCCAGTCACTGCGGACAGTGCGCTTCCTTTGCAGACGGGCAGGATGAGCAATTTATTTTTCAAGTGATTTCCGCTTAGTCTCTACCCCTTGCACCGTTGACACCACAGTGTTTAATTGCTCACTTTCGCCGTCAGCGACAACCGCCCGCGTATTCACGTCTCTGCCCTCTCTCTTTGGTGTTCGGCCATCATTAGTGCGACGGGCCAGAGACAGCGCCCAGCGCCGTCTGGACCGCGCCATTTGCATAAAGAGGGCGAGGCTGCGGAGCTCCCTAATGGTCCCTTACTCGGGCGAGGTCTGCCGCGTTTCCAAGGGCCCGACCCAGCTCTGTTTGCACGCTGCACGGTTCATTCTCGCGCGCGCTCTCGTCGTGAGCAATTACGAATGTTGGTGGCGGCATGATCAGACATAGAGAGAGAGGAAAGAAGGAAAAGTAGCGGAGCACGGCGCCACCGCGTCCCCGCAGGAGATTCCTGGCTGCCCTTCAACGATGGGAGCTCACGAAATAGCGCTGTTTGCAATGCTAGTGCTCGATTAGGGTTGAAGCCGTGCAGCCAGCCAGAAAGTGGTTTACTACGCTGTCTTCATAACAATACGAAATACTTTGTATCTAATTAGGCTGTCCTGTACGCAAAACAGCTACGGCGGGCACTTTTTATTGCGCTCACATCGGGTGGAAGCGTGCTTGAATTACACTCTTGGCTCTAACTGGCATTTCAGCGATACGTATCCATCAACTGTCGCCCAATGACGCTAATGCATACGTAAGCAATCCTCACGTATATACTTATGGCGCGACCTGTTTAGTGCAGATTGCCCGAGGTATCGGCTTCGAAATCACAGCTGTGATTCTAGTGCAAAGTACTTGTCTTTGTGTTACAGGCGTGAAGTCGAGAAGGAAACACTGTAAAAGCTGACGTCAGAGAAGGCCTTGGGTACCTTGTCTTCTTGTCTACTTCACTGTGTGCGTCGTCGTTGTAGAAAGAATTGCCATCAGCCCCCTGCTGCTACCGTGACAAAGTTTTTCAGCAAAATATCTGCCTTCTTCTGGCTTCTACGCTGAAATAAATACATAAAAAAAGGCTAAAGACGTTTAAAATTATGTGCACTAAGTTGGTTCGCCGGTAGTTGTTGTAGTAGAAACAACTTTAATCATCAGAAACTGTGAGGAAGGTATGCACAGAATATTTGGATAGACGTTTAGGTGGGCCCCCTTCGAGACTTGACATCAGTGACTAAACGGCGCAGTCTTGCAGCGATCTCTTCTCCCCTGCCAGTCGCATGTACCTGTATGCCTCCGGGCCCGAGATGGACAGCGCCATCTCCCACTACTTTAAGTTCGAGAGTCACAAATTCTCATGGGGTTTGTTTTCGGGGCATTCGAAAATAGTATGAATAATAGTAGTGGTTATGGGTGCCTCGCACACAACGCAGTCCGCTCGGAATTCGTTCGTGACAAATTCGCGATAACTAAATGGATTAATAACCCTTCAAGTTTGGCGAGCGAGGGGTGTGAGAGAGGAAAGTTAAGTCTGCCTTTTTTGGTAGTGGTTAAGTGATTTCATGGTAAGAGATCATTGTCTCTCTAACCGATCGGAGGTCCGAATCATCCACCGCCTGGCCGACGAATTTTCGAGCATATTGGTTGGATTTTTCGTTTCCCTCATTGCCGGAGTAAGCTAGAATCCATACAAGTTTAACTGGTCTCAAATTTTCTCGCCTCAATTTGGACAGGATTCTTAATTCCGTATTGCATACAGAGCCTTTCGCAAACCTCTGTATTGCCATTTTAAAGTCGTTTATTATTGCTTTTTTTTTTTCTCTCATTTGGTTGCGACAATAACCATGGCCATGGCAGCTTAATTGTGTATCTGATGCGTGGTTCTTATCTCATATCGAGGCGTCGTTGACCAGCTTTGTGGTGTGATCGACTAGAGCGATAGAGATATTTGGCTTGAATATTCTGCAGCATCAAAGCTTATTGCTGTTGCATTTGCGTGATCGAACTGAGTCGTCGCATCAGGCTGCAGAAACTTCTGCAGCCATATGCTTTGATCACGCAACCTTGTTCAGGTGTACTCGATCACGCCCCCAATTTTCCACGCTAGCTCCCCTGACAACTGCGAGAGAGAGAGAGAGAGAGAGAGAGAGAGAGAGAGAGGAGCTTGAGGTGCTGGAGCAGAGAGTTTCAGACAAGCAAAGCTGGACGACGAGCGATCAGGAAATCCCATAGAGTGCGCAGGTTTCTCCATATTACACCCCCGCGCTCTCTTCTCTCAAATTGGCACGTGCTATCCATATACGCTTCGAACATCTCGCACTCAAAGAACATGCTGGCGAAGGAGAAAAGACGGGTGCATAAACAAAGGCCTTCAAGTTTTTTTCTTCTTTTTCTATTTCCCCATTCTTCTGGGAAGCGAAAGCCCGGAACCAGTATCGATGGGGAAGGATCGGATCAAAATGCCTCGCGTCAGATCCCACGCTGGCAAAGCGCCCGAGTGGGCTTCGCGGAGCGCCTCGCTTTCCTCCTCATCTTCGCTCTGCGCTCTTTTCGCCCGCATCACCTCTTTTTCTCTGCGTCTCCTCTCCTTTCGTTCTCGAGACAAGAAAAATGTGCGCGCTTAATGCGATGACGAATGAGTGTTGCCGCATTCGTGAAAGACCACGTCTTTTGTGTGTATGTGTGCCTCTATCTGCGCGTCAGCTCTGTCACTATCTCCACCAATCGGGAGGGCCAGGAACGTGAACTTTGTGCATTCCTGCCCACCAGCCGCTGGAACATAATTAGTGCATCTGGGATAATCAGAGCAACTAGGGTAATCGTAGCTCAGCTCAGCTAGTGGAAGATGAAGAGAGAGAGAGGGAGAGAGAGAGAGAGAAAGACGCCAAAGCGTGACGGTACGATGCTACCCAAAGGATGCGGGGGCCATTTTAAAGACCAGCTGTATTTTCTTAAGTAGCAAAACCAGTAAGAAAATGAACTTTTTTTTTAGTGTGCTGCAGTGGGGAAAAATGAACTGGGGATGTAAAGGAGGGAATAACAGGGGTGCGAATTAGAAAGGAAGGTAATCAAATAAAGACACACGTATATACGGACCTCATACGGCGCCCCGAAGAAACGGAACAATGTCTGGCAAAGCATTCAGAGACGACCATTTTCGTCTCCGTCGGCGGGCGGGAATCAATTGAGGGAATCGATTGAGGATGCGTGAGAGATACAGCGATGAGCACAGGGTATGAAAGAGTGACTGATCATAATGAGTCCAAACCCTGGTCTTTGGTGCACAAGACACATCGAGTTCGAACACGTACTGCGGCTGAAGTGTATCCCGTTAAAAAAAAAATGACAATCAGAAGCGAAAAAGAACGGAAAGGCTTGGTGTGGCTGGTATGACCTTTTTTTTTTCCTTTTTTTTTCGGACTTACAACGACCAGAGAGTGGGAAGTTGTCATGCTTATCTGGTCATGACCCTCATTCCACTTCGCCTCCGCGACTGTCGATCGCGCCCTCTCGTGGTAGCGCCTTACTGCTTTGGGCAGGTAATTTGAAGTAATCGAGACTAGTGCTAACGGATAACAAGTATGTGCTCGAACTGTGTAGCACATTACAGTATACGTATTTCTAGGCTCGTCATGGCTTTCGGAGCGACGCGAAATAATAAATTTTAACACAAAAAGCATCCTGTGTGACGTCTTCTGCACACCATACTACATCATGCCAAGGCATTTGTGACCGTGCAGGATCGAGAGTTAATTATTTAAATTTTTTTTTACATTCATTTTCCTCGCTCGCCCTTCACTAATAACTGTGATCGAGTTCCGCTGAAAAATACTTCTTTGAGACATTTATGCGATCATGCGACTATCCATATGAATGTGCTTTCTGTTCAGCAGTACTATACAAAACAAAGCCCTTGAAGACAGCGCTTCACTCATTTGCTTCCCCTGAAGCCTGAAGTGAAACGCGGTGACCTTTTATCAGCGTACTAAAAGCATCTGCACTATTCTGTGCGGCATTTCATGGGACTTCCGAATTATCTTCCCGATCTCTTGTCCTCGAAGCCGTCAAAATGCATGCGGACGTCAGTGAAAACTTCTCAGTCCAAGACGGGTCGGGACTTACGCCAACAATTTTAAAACTTTGGATAAATGCCATTTGTACGTGGCGATCTCTCTTTTTTGTTTAGTGGTAGAGAAAAGGAAGAGGGGAGGGAGGGCTTACTTTCTTCCACTTGTCTCCCTCTGACTCCCCTGTTCTTATTTCTATTTGCGAATAGCCACTTTTGCGGATTCTTATTTATCGAATAATTATTTTGCGGGTAATTATTAATCGACCCAGGCTTTTTGCCCTTTCTTGTGGGCGTATCATCCACTGACCTGAATTCTACAACGGCACAAAAGTGTGGTAATGCTATAATCTAAAGCTGATGTATCAGGTGCAAGCGTGGGCACAGTGCGGTTCATCTGAGGATTTTCGGTCTAGAAATGGGCCAAAAGTAAAGAGGGAATCTGGGCGCGATATCTAGACAAGCAGCGAAGACTGATCTATCGGGCAAGTCAGATTGCAGTAACTATTGGGGCCCTGGAAAAAGGGTTTCATACTCTGGGGGCTATATAAAGTGTACATTGCTTTTCTTTAAGGATGAACTGGTAAAGTAGTGGAACGTTTGCAGATAAAGATAATCTTGCCTAAACGTTCGTAAAAATCGTGTGCAGACCTGGCTACGAAAGCAGCGAAGAAAAGGAGCGAATGTCTCAATGAACGGAAGCTTAGAGCCACCTTCGAGCATCCTCAGAAAAAGATAGCTGCTACCACTGCTATTGTACAAGGTTTTCATCCCCCTCCTCTTTTAAAGAGGGCCGCAGATAAAGATTCCGAGAAAATGCCGATACTGCCCAGAGAAGCTCCACCGTGCCGTCACCTCATCGGCAGCGCGTTCGCGTATCGATCCTTCGTTGCTCCAGAAAAACAGCCTCATCGCGTGACATCTCTGCGAGCCGGAACGTTTACTTCATCTGGAACACATTGATGCAATGAAAAGAGGGTGGCTACTCCTTTTGTATTTTCTTGCGCGCATCTAGTTAGCAAATACATCGAAGTCCCCTACATTGCCAGCTGCTGATCGATTCGGCATCGCCGTATCGTCTGCTGTCAGTTGTAGTTAGCTTAGTTAGTACAGGAATTGCCTCGGACTAGCTGTGGTCCCGGGTTGTACACTCCCAGACAAAAGTGAATTCTCGCGCCGCTGTGGCGCAGCGGTGCTGTGCCCAAGGATGTGGGATCGAATCCCGGCCGCTTTTCGATGGAGGCGAAAAGCAAGGCATCCTTGCGCAATCCGATGTCAGTACAGTTAAACAACCCCAGGGGGTCGAAATTTCCGGAGACCTCCACTACGGCGTCTCTCATAGCCTAAGCTGCTTTGGGACGTTAAACCCCATAAACCAACCAAGCCAACCAAAAGTGAATTCTTCAATGGCGAAGTTTCTGTGAACTCTGCATAGCTTTGCTGCAGCTTTATGGCTGTGATTGTGTAGACGCTAATGAAGAATTACTTCCTTATTTATCCTACACAGTGCGGCCTTACGATCATCTTGCGCTAGGCCGAAATACGGCACTATCACCGCGACTCTTATCAGACCGTAATCGCATGTTCCTGGCTCATGGGCGACCTCCCAACCTGAAATTTGTTTTATTTTCCAGTTCTTCGTGTAAGCATGTTGACCTATAATCCTGGCAGAAATTTGGGTGTAAATTTGCTTACGCTAGCGTGTGTTGCAGGAGTCATATACGGGATTCAAATCCCGTCATATAGCTGTGTTTCTTTTCGTTCCGCTCAGAACTGCATTTCGATTGACTAAAGCTTGAATGCGGATTCTCAACAGTACTTTCTTTTAACCTGTAGCCTTAGGTTTCAGACAGATGGTGGCCAGCTTTTCTCGTGCATCACTTGTGGGAGATGCGCGGTTCGATTCCGTCAGCCGAGGGGAATATACCGATGATAAAATAGGCACGGACTTCCTCTGGCCTGGTGCTCGGTTCCTTTGGACTGAAACGCTTGGAAACTGGGTGTCTGGCCTCAGCTTTTAGTGAAGTTAAAAGGCGCTTTCTGGCCAAAGTTGTCCGTGAAGTACTGAAATGTATCATCATCAACAACAACGTTTCTCACAAGTCGCCTCTGCTTGAAATAAATGGTGGAGCGCGGAAAAATAGTAAACACGAACACGCCCAATGACTACAATTTTCAAATTCCCTGCACCACGCCTAATTGTTTACGGCGAGCATCAGTGATCGTAAAAAAAAAAAAAAAAAAAAAAAAAAAAAAAAAAAAAAAAAAAAAAAAGAGGACATAAAATAACGAAGGGAAAATTGGAGAGATTTTGCTACCTGGTGCAGATAAAAACAGAATTTTTTTAAATGCAAGAGAATTCGCGGTTGCTGCATTGGACATTGCAGCGTGCGTAGTGATTCTTTGTTCTTCATTTATTAAGCACCCTCATGCGACTTAATATGTCAAATGATGAACCGTTCCCCTGCACCTGTAAACTAAAGGCTAATAAACCAAACTTGAAAAAAAAAAAAAAAAAAACAAGTCCAGCTAATAAAATATTTCCAACCATACGGGTATACTGCGCAGTGGCATCAGCGAGGCATGATGCGAGCTCTGCGCGCTATACTCATCCCCGTCTCACCTGTGTTGACGATGCGAAAATAGACTGCGTGGCCTTTGGAACTTTTCCGCCTCCGTTATTTTGCTGCGACCTATTCGGACCTAACTTTAAAAACAGCATCGAACTTTCAGGCCTTTACGAAACAGGGGAGAATCGAAATACGCACGTCACCTTCATGTTCTAATATTCAGGAAGTGGCTAAAAGCCTTTAGAGATTAAAGCTACTGCCCAGGCCATTACAAAGGCCTGCTTTCATGCAGATGATAATTAGAAAGTTCTTTCGAAATGCGTCCACCTGAATGTTCATGAGAACTCTGGCTAGGGCTCCATGCATGGCAGCGACAGTAAACTTAACTGTAAGGCTGATCTTTGCAATCCGCCATTCAATGAAAGCCATATGCTTTTTGCACACGACACTAGTCACGTGACGAAGCTCTGACTTCCTCTGTAACGGTGCAAACAACCTGTGCAGCTCATTCGCCTTTGTCTGTATGCAGAGGCAAGGACGCAGGGCTAGCTGCCGCGGCTCTTCCTTCCCTCCTCCAGCTTCCCTCTATACGCAACGGGACTCGCATTGTGCCCATAGAGCTCACTGCGTATTCGATCAAACGCGACCTGTCGAGAATGACCTATTGTGTCCTTCGCGGAAGGTGGCTCCGACGCGACTTTTTCTTCCGCGCTTGGCCGCCACGCGAAACATGCGCCGTCCGAGGTCGTGGCTGTGGCGATGGCGGCGGCCGCCTGCTCTCGGTGCCCTCCGCAAGCCCGGGGTTCGGAGTTCGGAGCACGTGCACCCGTGTTCCCTGTTCGGAGCTTTGCACTGCAAGCTCTTCGATGAACTCTGGCCGCAGGTTCTGTAGGCTAGTTATGTATGCATAAGCCGTTTATACTCAGCATGTTAACGATACCATATTAGAATCGAGTGGAGGAAATGGGCGTGAGTAGAGCTCCTCACATGGAGAACACAGAACCGATAGTCTCTTTACGGAAACAGTGAATTCAAATAATTCGGGAAGGCAATTCGCTCGCTCGTAGAGGGGCAGTAGTTAGGTGTGCACTGCAGGACAAGGCCAACTGGATGTTCTCGGTGGTGGCAATTTCCACGCAGTAGAGGTAACCCGACTTATTACGATGGTCGTGATGATGATGATGATGATGATGACGACGACGACAATCAGGCGGTGTACAAGGCTTTGCTTGAGAGAAAATGACTTCTTGAAGGCTTGACGGTCGCCGGATCAGCAACTGAGTTAAATTTCTCCGTAACAAAGTAATTTTATTATCAGGTTGTAGGAGCATATGTACGGTCTGAATGAAGGGCATCGAAAATCAGGCGCTTGGACCCACCTCCCTTTTTGAAGGAGAAATTGTGTATGGAAAAGCTGCGCTAGCGTTGATTACTTCCTTTCCTTTTTTTTTTTCTTTTTTGCGAAATAAGTTCAAGAAATGCTTCGTGCAGATAAGGCCGCTCCCTCTAGGACTCTTACCCATATGTCTGTTCCTGTTTAATCTGACTTTCCGCACCTGTCCACGTTCATTGTTAGTCTCACTAAATGTGAAGCACACAAATTCAGTGGGCTTACAGGATATCAGGTCTAAAAAGAAATAATAAATGTAGAGCGCCGCCTCAAGGCCAAATCGCCTTGTACCGTTAGCGTCAGTAGATCATGCATGTCTTACCTTCATATGTATTTCTAGCTACGTGTTCATGTGTCTAATCCGAAATTACTTTTTTCCCCGCATATCGGCATCCCCCGATAGCACGCAAGCACAGCAAGCACGCTGATCACTCACGTGCTACAGTCAGCGTCCCGTCGCGAGCACCTGACACACTTTGATCGGTTCCGGAACTGGGCACGACAGATCGAGTGCGTGGGGTGGTAACCCGTCATTGGCTGTGTAACGACGGACATGTGTGGTACGCACGCGTACGATATTCATCGATGCGCTTGTCCTGACGCGATCACGTCAACACGACGCGGTTGTCAAGCAGAGCGTGCGAATAGAGCTTGCACTGAATTACACCACGGTTGCGACGCTATTATGTCTGTGCAATGGTGCACGCATGACTGATGTTATTGCCAGCGCATTCCCCGCAGTGATTTCTAAAGCTTCATACAAGACTACGTTAACGTATGCACGGGTACACGTCTACGAGTACGCGCTAAAGTAACATGAGAGGGAATCGCAATCGGCTCAATGGGACCGAAGTTGTGGCTGTTTCCTTATTTCTGCACGAATATCTTCTTATTCTTTTTTTTTTGTCTCAGAACATCGTTGATTGCCCTTTCACTTTCTTCGCGCAAAGCATTAATTAATTCTCTCTCTTAGTCCTTCTTTCCCGCACATCTATGACCACATCCACTCCTTCTCTCATTTCGTTCTTTCCTTCTTCGTCTCCCCTCCTTACCCTGAATACAGGCTACGAAACGCGACCAGCGTCGCTGCCCAGCAGTCCACGTCGCACGCACGCAACAAAATCATCAGCGGAGCATGCAAGGATCCGTCTTGACTGTGATTCCCATAGCTCTGCACTCGTTGCTGCATCCGAACAGCACGTTTCGAAGACGAACCGTGCATTGCTCCTTTCCCCTTCACAAACCAGTCGATCCTGTGCACGTAGTTAGACTCCTTCGGTGTTCGCGGCGCAACACGGTTTCACCTCGCGTGACCGGCTCTTTTTCTTGAAGCATTGCCCACGCACTGTGACGCGCGACCGGCCTTCACCTTAACCGACTTGGTGGTTCGCGCCGCGTACGCCTGGTCAGACGCGTTTTGTTTTACGTCCTGCAGTGCTGGAGGCCGGTTGCCTTCTTTCTTCTCCCTCTTGTCTCTGGCGTTTGTTTTAAAATATATTTTGTATTCCGGCTGATGCGAGGCCGCAACGTACTTGGTCAGAAAACCAGTCCAGCGCTCCCAGACGACATTCCCGGTGGCACCACGGAGTTTCCCGTCGTCGTCGTCTGCTCAGTGGAGATCGTTGATTTCGCAGGCGTGGTATTATTCGGAGTATTTTAAAATGTGCCTCGCAGATCGGTGCGAACTTTTGCAGGCCCATGAATTGTGGAGTCACCTGTAGGAAACAGGCTGATGAATAATACCTCCTTATCAGGACATGGCTTTACCCGGTTGTTTTATCAGTTGTGCAGGATGGCATCGGTTGTCGAGTCCAAGGGTGGAGGCTGTGTCTTCGCTGTTTATTTCAGAAAGAAGCGCACAAATATGCCGACAAGCTGCGCTAAACATGAAACGCTGATGACGTTAACTTCACATAAGATTTGGCTGTAGAACTGCGAAAGCTCCATGATACAGCCCCCCCCCCCCCCCCCCCTCACTCTCTTCCCTGCTCTATCTCTCTGTTTCGGTGTACATACGCTGACTCACAGGAGTGGTTGACTGATCTGGTCCGCTCGACTGTGCACCCATCCGACCGCACCCACTCTTGAGACGGCGAAAGAAAGTTACGTGCAGCGCTACCGAAGCTGATGGCACCGAGAATCAGGCAAAAAATGGCATCAACGACACAGGGAAAAGATCTCGAGACCATGTGTTAAGCTAAGGACCTCATCGCCACTTCTTGAAAGCCTATCCGCAGCCCCATGATTTGCGCATGCGCGTGGCTGAAGGCGAATGCTCTAGGGGTTAATGGCATTATTTTTTTTTCTCTTCAATTTGCAGAAGGTATATGCACTGAGTAGGGAACAGTTCAGAAATAATGGGGCTTGTTAATGGCATGAAACTATCATTCGTTTTTGCTAATTGGGTAATTTGGTTAGTCACGCGTCGTTGCACCCTTTTTGTGATACTTATCGTACCTTCTGCGGTCATAATTTCCGGCTATGGCTGACGCTGGATGATTGCGTTAATTGCGGGAAGATTGTTTTTGTGCAGTGAAAACGAAAAGAAGAAACCGCGTATGATAGTGTCGTTTTCTGAAAACGGCTCTTCCACGAGTTTTAAAATGACGCAAGATTTTTTAACCGATAGTTTTAAGGCACCGGCTTTAGCAGAGTTTGAAGTGTGATATGTCGCATGGGCTTTCATGTAATGTCGTATATTAAGACTGTATGCTAATAATTATTTATGTAATTAGACAGGACCACAGGCTGCAATCGTCCATACTCTTAATGTGGGACCTAAATATTTTATCTCCCTAACTTTTTGACTGCAATCGTTCGAACAAAAAAAAAAATAAAAAATGCGCCAGTCAGACAATGTCTGAAAGGCAAATAAATGACCGTTAAACCCGCCATTGTTTACATGCCCCATAACCACAGCTCTCTACGTTTTCGTGTTTTATTTTTTCCGTGACTTAAAAAAAAAAAAAAATGGTGGTTGATCGACACTACACTTCTGCTGCACTGGGCTGCGCTGCGCGTTTGCTCGTTTCTCTGTGCTATAAGCTGTCAGCGGAGTCTTTCTGGCGCTACTATACTGGTTACACGTGACCACTGACGTATCGCCTGACGTATTACCGGACGTATCGCCTGTGTGTGGTGCTATTGTCACCAAACCACATAAATACTCACCGAATTAAATTTGACCGCACAGTGCTGTTGCTCGTGGCAGACTTCCAGCCACCTGTTTCCTTGCAGCGTATATGTTATCTGCGGCCGGTACGAGTAGAACGTTGAACATTTTGAATCGTGCCATCACGTTAACCTGAGTATTTCTACTCTTAGAACTCCAATTCCTATCCCTAACCACCGTGCGCAAACCAGAGTGGACTTATGTTCAACTGCCTTAACTTTTTGGAGCTTTATTTAACGCAATTCTTGTTATGCGCGCACATTTTCACGTTTTGGACAGGACAAAAATCCAACACTTATTTTCTCTTCCTCAGGTTGAGCGTCACTTACACCTTTAATGGGTACATACTCCTGGCAAACTCCCGCTGCACAGTAACGTACTCTCATTCAGTATGCTGTTCCTACAATACACGTTACACCTCCATCACGGGACACACCCGCTAGAGAGTATGCCAGGCAGATCAGTAACACAGGATTACCGATAAATGTACTGGGTCATCCACTTCCAGCTGTAACACTGGCACGGCATTAGAATCAAGACTGCGTCCGACGCAACCGCATATGGAAGCAAAGTGATACATGTACGGAGGGACCTGGAGGTGGTGCTTCGGTTGGCATGCCACTTGGCATTATTGCATAGCCAGGTCGGACTCAATTTGGTGCTTTGAAAGAAGTTACAGTGTTATAGCTAGAAGTAAATGACCTTGTACATACGTCATAAACGAGGCACGTAGTACACTTTACCCGCAAATCTTATGTACCAAGATTCCATGAAAGAGAGAGAAAGTCGCATGGGACTTTACACCCTTTAGTGGAGAAACTGTTCCGGTACGCTTTTCTCAAAAAGTGTGCGGTGTTATATACCCATGAATGCAGCGATGGCTCGCGCCCATTCACTGTCACGCGGCTGAATACGCCGTTTGCAGCAAGAGGGCGGCCCGTCTCGAAGAGTAGGCACACGCAAGGAGCGTGCCGCTCCCCCTATGACTCAGGCCGAGTGGAAGCCCATCAGCGCAACGCAACGGACAATGTTCGCTGCAGCCCGATACGGCGAGATGCCGGTCTCGGACACGCTCTGTTGCCCGGCATTCTTCCACCCCGCGCTTGCCGCGAGATACACGAACACACAACGGTGGCTACACGCCGTTGCTTCCGCGTTACAAAGACGCACTTGTAGTCCGCGCGTAAGGCCGATCGCGCGCGCCAAGGTCGGGCCACGCGCCGCTGACGGCGTGGTCGCGGAGCGCGGGCGTGTGCGAGGGCCCTTGAAGCCATGAAAGACAAAAGCCAAAAAGCTCGCAGGCTGAATTTTGGAAATAATACTTTCTCAGCCTTGGCTGCAGAAGAAATATGCGTCCCCCAATCTTGTATTCATTACTCCGTGAGTGTAATTGCGATAAGATAGCAAGGGAGACATAGGTAGTCTCGCTGAGTACCTACGTGAAGAGCGTGTGGTAAGCTTACACAATTTGGGAAGGACCTTCTTTTTTTGGCTTTCTGAAATGCCGGCACATTGAAATTGAACATCAATGAAGGTAAGGTTGGTTTAGACTGGCCTTTTGAGGGCGCTGAGCCTGAAAACTACATCTTATACAGCCGCTACAAGACAAGAAAAAAAAATCAGAGATCATTTTCATGCGCTCTATGATTTCTTCCCACCATTGCAGGTAATCTGTTGCTTACGGTTTTTCTTTTTCTTTTTTTTTTGCTGAGGCATGCCCGGCCTAAAGAAGGAAAGACAATGTATAAATCGGCCAGACTGGTCGATGTAATAATTACAGGCTGCGTGAATACTAGTTATCGTTGTGAAATGGTACTAGATCGAGGAGTTGGTCAGCCGTTCAGCCGTTCTCCAAAGCGCTTAAGTACCTAACACGCATGTA
>JAJIZL010000324.1:416952-450452 GCA_023969395.1 Amblyomma maculatum | reverse complement strand
TTATTTATTTATTTATTTATTTATTACTCCCCAAGGGTCTACGAAGGACATTACAAAAGGGGTGAGCTCACAAAATAGTATTAATGTGGATAAAGATGGATACAGAGTAGCCTGCGATAAATACGATAGAATTTCGATGGAGGCGACATTCAAAAACTCCCATATCAGCTATGCGATATCGGTGCAGGTTGTCGAAATTAAAATCCGGATTTTTCTGTGGTTGCTGTCCCATGCATATTGGAGCCGTTCTTTCAATCGTATATGGACAATATATCGGATCGGGCGCGCGGAAGGTTCATATTAACAGCGCTAGAGCATCGACTAAAATTGATGCTGGATTAAAATAACATTTTTAGTTGTCAGCGCACCAATGAACTGCCGCAAACCCAAACTCACTCATGAAGCGCTAGACAGGAAGAGAACTAATATGCAGCAAAATTCAACTGTGTGCTCATTACAAGAACAGGGAATTCAATATGCGCCACGAAGCGACTCCCACAAACAAGCCAACGATTAATATGTGTGATAAGAAAATAAGGTAATAGTGAACAAAAAGTCCAACCAACCTGGAGAGGTGCTTTCAATGCTTTCAAGTAGTCAGCTTTCAGTTTCGTTATCGACAACGTCTGATGTTTTCTTGTAACCGCATTGAATTCCACTTGTTTTCTGCGGAGTAGGTCAAAAGAGACAAAATTATAAATAAAATAATGCGGTGGAATTCTGCTGCAAGCGAGAATTGATAACAGAATGGAAAATAGTGCGTCTGCAGTGTCGACTGTCGGCAGACGCGCGGAGGGCATTCACACTTTTCGATAAAAAAAGAACGGAACGGAAGCTGTTCGGCCGGGTCATGAGTATTCCAGAACAATCTAACGAAATCGCTGCAGTCATTTCAATGCTCTTAACGATGTCTATTCACTGTGGCTCTCTGTTGAATAAATATTAGACCTGCAGGAAGGCCACAACCCTTTCCTTTTATGATTTTTTAATTGTTCTTCTTTTTCGTTGTTAGTTCTACATTTCGAAAGGGCGCAACCTGACACTGGCTGATTTTGCGCTTGATTCTTCGCAGGAAGGGGTCTTCCCGAGTGGCTGAGAAAGCCGGCATCCCGATTCAAGGCTCTCCCGGTGTGTACCGACGCCGCGAGTCGGCCGCCATCGCTCTCTCGAATAACCATGTTCAACGAGTTCGAGATCAGGCCGCTAGGCGGGGAAGCATCGTTCCTGATCTTCTCGCTGTCAAAATGGCGGAGGCGGGCTGTACGTCGAGTTCGTGGCCCAACCTAAAGGAGGATTACGAGCTCGGTGAAGTCATCGGTAAGTGTCGGCGTTTTGTTAAACGTGTCCGAAAGGTTCACTTTGGCATTAATTCATCGAGCAAGGTCGGACAGCTCGTTATTTCTGCGTTTGTTTATGCCGGAGAGCGGTGCGGTCGCCCTTTCTTCGCTCTAGCCGGCAAACTTGAACGTGCGGGCTGCGCGATGCGGCACTGGTTACAGCTCGTCGACAACATCGGCGCTGAGTAACAGCCGTTGTTTCGAGCGCTCGCGCAATCGCTCGGCCGAGATGTGGGCACCAACGTCTTCTTGTAGACAGGCGCCGGTGGCACGGGCGTCAGCGCTAAGCTTGCTACAGCATCGCCAACCAGTCGTGCAGCCCGCGAGGCTGCCTTTCCGAAACGTCGGTGGCCCCTCGGACGTCGTCTGCTGCTGACCATCGGTCAGTGGCTTGTAGTCAAGTACTGTGGCTTAGATATCCGTAAGTTTTAATTTCCGTAACGCTAGCCGCTTCATAACGAACTGTGTCTTCGTACACCGGTGCTATCGCTCATACATGGTCGCATCCTTTCGCTTTTGCCTGTGTTAGCACATTCTCGCGACAGCTCTGCAGCCTCACCAGTTATCACAAAATTCAGAACGTCCACCATTGAGACGGAACCTTAGACGGGAAGCCTGCCCAGCGCTCTTGTGTTGCAGACTGATAGCGAAATTTTTTTTTTTTTTTTCTTCGTCAGGACTTTCGAGTGCGACTCCGTCAAGCCGCGGGAGCCGTGCTGCAGTTTACCTTGACAGAAAATTGTTCACGTTCCGCGTTAAGCTTGCGAAACTGGTCGTTTCTGCGCAAGAGCGCTGGCTTTTCGTGCACGCATGCCGCATTGTTTACATACCCTGGTGCATTTCTCATTCTGTCGGTGTATGTGTTTATTTCGTGCGCAGGATAGGTGCTTCGTCCGGCACGGTATCTTTTGTTTACGCTACAGTTTCGCTGTTTCGCTCGGAAGACGCGAGGCTGCGCGAAAATGAAGCATTTCTTAACAGTTCATTGCGCGATATCAGGATGAAAACTTTGATAGGAAAACCGCATGCAGACTGCAGCAAATGACCGACTAGATTGAGATTTTTTTAGAGAAACCTCTGAGTCACCGAAATTCCATAGCCAGTCAGACAGCCGCGAACAAATCATGTATGTGCATGAGTGCGAACAGCAAGCATGGTCGATGTGTTCTTTTCTTCTTTTTTTGCTCAGATAAGACGGCGCAGATAATAAACGCCGTTTATTTTTATCGGGCAGGCGTTGGTAAACGCTTATTGTCAGCCAATCTGCAGGGTGTGGGTCATTGCCATGGTCCATCTTTAGTCATTTATCTGACGTCTATCGGTTCTCTTTTTCTGGCGCTGATTAAGCGGGCCGCGGAGACATCGGAAATACTGTTGTGCATCTTGAATCACCGTAGAGTGTTTCGAAGCATATAACTCGTATTGATTTTACTTGAACTCTAACTAGTGTGTCTTGTGATACAGATTTCACTGCGAGTCAAACCTGATTGGCACTGCTCGTATGTGAGCGAGCGCTTTTTTTTTTTTCTTTCTTTCTTTCTTTCTTTTTTTTTTTTTTTATTACTGTTTGAGCAGCTGGTGCGTTTATTAGTATGAATATGCGTAGCTGTTTCATGCATGCTGCCTAATTTGTGATGCAATTATATTTTATTGTCTGGCAATGACAACGAGATGCTATGGCAGGCATGCACAGTATCCATATTGACCGCTTCTAGTTTTTTCCATGGATTGTGTTGATATGCTTGTATGGTTAGCCCACATAGGCAGTGCCACTAGTCTTACTGTAGATGATAATGTTAGTTTGTTCTCAGACACACTTTATTATGCAAGTGTGTACATGTGCCTCATTGGTTGCTCTGCAGAGCTTGAATTTTGACCTGATCAGTCTGGTAGGTCGGGGCACAAACAGTATTCTCAACAGGGTGAAAGAAAAAAGGAGGGGGTTTGAGAAACGAGCATTGAACAGTCCTTTTTATATTTTGTTTTCATTTGACTCTTTTGGCACTTTTTGCAATTATTTTTTCCTCGGCATGCTATGACTTCTTGGCCTTGCTTGGATGAGAAGGTGTGAAGGTAAACCCTCGTAACCTTGAATAGCTTATTGTACTATTCATTTTCCCAGTGTGCAAAATACATTGTGAGATGGTTGCCTACAGACAAAAACAGCCTAGTGAAGAAAGCTTCTTGAGCTTCTTAAGCTTGCAGTTTGAATGCCATAATCACCTTTTGTGACCTCGTTACATAACAAACCAGGGCCGGCAGTTTTGTCGTGGCTGGTAATGAACTGTGGTTACCTTATTGTCTTCACTAGCAAAAAAGATGTTTTTCCCAGTACACTGATATTTATTATCTCGTATTCCTCTAACAAGGTGTGTCTCGTTATCTTTTTTTACCTGTTGATTAGGTGTTGGTGCAACTGCCACTGTACACACAGCTTACTGCAAGCCCAGGAAGGAGAAATGTGCCATCAAGCGCATCAATCTGGAGAAATGGAACACAAGCATGGAGGAACTCTTGGTAGGTGAATGCTCATGTTTTTAAATCACATTGCACAGTACGTATCTAGTTTTGAATATCTGATGCAGCTTCAAGGTTGACATGCCTGAAGCCCGAGTTGTCATGCCTGCTTAACAATTTCTTGTAGCTGCTACCTGAGGGGGCTTTTTATTGTTCCAAGCATCCTTAGGATTTTGAGTTGCCTATAATGTCAAACTTTACTTTTTTGAACTTTTGAGCACAGTTTTGAATGCTAAGGAATGCTAGCAGCTAATGTGTATGTAGAATTTGGTTTGCATTTACTGTACCTCCATTTGTTCCTGTGGGTTTTAATAGTCGTGAATATCTGAAGCTGGTTAGACGAATACTCTAAGTGAAATGGGTTCATGTAGCCAGTGCTGAGCAAATTTTGGATCCCTGCTAAAGGGGACAAAGCGTGTGGTACCAACTTGTAATGGGAGTTGTGTTCATGTACGGCTAGCAAGAATATCAGAAAACAGTCATCTGAAATGTAGAAAATGTCCTTTGGTGGAACCTTGCACAGAATGCCGAGAAACAGAAGAAAGTACTATGTGTGGCAATTTACACTGTGTTACTAGCAAGATTATGGTTGCATGTCTGCATTCCGTTCGTGTTGTTGTCTGTGTTTGTGTATGGTATGCACTGTGTACCCATTTGGTCCATGCTCGCTTATCCTCCTGCTGCCTCTATTTGTTCTGTATTGCAGAAAGAGATTCAGGCTATGAGTGCCTGCCACCACGAAAATGTGGTCACCTACTACACTTCCTTTGTGGTGAAGGAAGAGCTGTGGCTTGTCATAAGACTACTCTCGGGTGGTGAGTGCCAGCTTTCGTACCATACAATGCCGTATTTGTCTCTTTGTCAGCCGTAGTGGTCGCATGACTTGATGTTGTGCCATTGACTGGTTTCAGCAGTCACTGTAACAAAAGCCCATATCATGCCTCCATGGAAGGGGTTTTCAAACTGTCTTCTTTAGATGCCTTGAGAAAAGTGTCTTACAAGATTTTTTTTTTATTATTATTATTATTTTTTGTTCCTTTGTGTGATTTACAGGTCCCCTGAGCTTCTTAAAGAAGTCCATACATGCCTCAACCTCAACTTTCATTGGATACATTTTAATTCAAATCTAATTGCACTGCAGTTAGTTGCCTACAGAATGCTGTTTCCTTATGTGCACAGTAGCTATTATTCAATTTGGCCATTTTTCTGAGGGCCTTTGTCATGCCTTTTTCTACAGGCATCTTGGGCAGGAAAGAACAAAGATGTCGAGATTTTCATAGAAGCCCTGCTATGTGATTTTTATTAATGGCATGGATTTATATGTTCACTTTGTGTGGTTACCTTAATCAATGATGTGTGCTTCATTGCATTGCTAACATGAGAAAACAGTGTGCATAATGTGAGAGCTGTAAGTTTGCATGTTCAAACATATGGTACTAAGTCTTGTTCACTGTACTGGGAGCATTCTTCAATGTTTCCTTCTCGAGAAATTTATCTTCAAGATTGCCTTACATGCTGACAAGTGCAATCAGTGTTTTCTCTCTCTCTTTTCTCTCTCTCTCTCGTTTCTTACAGGTTCCCTCTTGGACATCATCAAGCACAAGATGAAAACTGAGGACTGCAAACATGGCGTCTTTGACGAAGCCACCATTGCCACAGTCCTTAAGGAGGTGCTCAAGGGTCTAGAGTACTTTCACAACAATGGCCAGATTCACAGGTGAGCTGTGAATACTACACCTGTTATGGCTGCTTCATACAAGTGGTTAGGCTGTACAATCTTAGCTTCTTCTGGCTTCCCCGCCATATATATTTACTTGCATGCCTGGTTTGATGCATCCTTTTGATGTCTATTGTACGTTTTCTGCTGTGTTCATGGGTATTTTTTCTTACTTCTTTCATTCTTATGCTGTGAACTGCTTGTATGTCCGAGTGCTATGTGATATTAAATCAATCTAGAGTTGACATTTGAAAATTGTTGGCATGCTGCTAGTGTTAGCTTGTTGAGTACTGTTTTTTATTCATCTTGTTCTCTGAAATCCCCACGATGCTGCTGATAACACTGCCACAGTTTTTTCATGCAGTGATAGTCTGCTAAGATGGTGTGCATCTTACAAGGCGGTAAAAAATATATATTTTTTAAATATTGGCTAATTTCTGTAGCTGACAAACTTTGCACTCTAGTTACTTCGGTATTTATCTGAAAAATGTAGTACCTATTCCAGCTAAGTGCATGTAAAGTGGTGTGCTAGTACCGAAGATTGAGGAAATCACACGCGGTTATTAACTGCCTTGCAGAGACATCAAAGCTGGAAATATCCTGCTTGGTGAAGACGGTGCTGTGCAGATTGCGGGTAGGTCCGACGCTGGTCTTGACTTGTTTTTAAATTATTATTCGAGTTTTTTTTATTGCTGCTTGCCAACAAACACATATAGTATGTGCAGGGATGTTTGCCATGTGTATCAAAATTAGTTATGAGTGAGGTTTGTCAGTGCTAATCTTTTGGACTGTAAGCTGTTAAAGGAGGGTGGTTAACGCGCTGTTTCCTTCGTGTGGTACTTGTGAATTGACCTTGTCTAAGTGGATGCATTTCGAGTACCACGAAATAGGAGCTATGTCTACACTGATATTGTGAGCAGTGGCAAGATTATTGTAAGTACTCTAGAAGCTTTCAGTTGAGTGCATTGCACTCCTACGTCTTATCTATGCTGGGAACAGTTGGAAAAGCCTTTCATCCTTTCAGTGAATTTATGTGGGGAGTGCGGACTGTTTAGTTTTTATCTCGAGACTTCTGAAAGTAAATGCCGATGGTTCCATCGTAGCAAATATCAAAGAAGTGTGCATGGTTTTAGAGTGTTTGTGATTTTAGGCACTGAAACAACTTACATGATCTAAGGAATTGCTCTTCCTTCTTTACCCGGTATGAATGGTTGTTAGTCTGGATTTGTACTTTAATATATGATGTGAGTAATGAAGCAATGTCAAAGCACTGGCACACTGATGCTCTCTTTCAAACTTGCTCACTTCATTTCATATGGCTGTGAACACTATCTTCTTGTCCTCTCTCTTGCAATAATAGTATAAAATATGCTGCACCACCAGGAATATGTGATTGTATTGTGTAGCTTTATTTTCAACACTGTTATCCATTGCTTACAAGAATCCTCGTAGGCATTTAGTTCAAAGCTGTGTGTGCGAATGCTTGAAACATTGGCAGGACTTGGTGTCCTTTTTTTTCTGCTCTGCCGTGTTTACCCTATAATTTATTGATTTTGCTTTTTTCTTCTTTGTCTGCGAGAGTTCACCGTAGGACAGTAGTAACCTGTGCTTGACTGACTCGTTTTTCAGACTTTGGAGTGAGCTCCTGGCTTGCGACTGGTGGAGACTTGTCGAGACAGAAGTCGAGGCACACTTTTGTGGGCACGCCGTGCTGGATGGCTCCTGAAGTCATGGAGCAGGTAAGCTAGAGACATGAGCTTCATGGGGAACACAAAATCTCTATCGTTAGAACCCTGGTTGTTACAATTACTTCAGGGAAGGATTTAGGTGCATTCATGTCAGCGATGTACGCAGGTGAATGCAGGAGAAAATCTAAGTGTTATAATTTACCCATGGGTCAATGAAGCCATGACTTCTGATACAGGGTGGCTAGACTCCTTTGCATGACATAAGATGGTAGCTTTTGATGCTTGCATGTACCGTATACACGCGTGTAATGGCCGCACACTTTTTTTTTCAGAGATTGGGGTGAAAATCAGGGGGTGCGGTGATTACATGAGAAAAAAGACAGCGAAAAAATTATTTGCGGTGGTACCTGCCTTTATTATTGTCAAAAGCTCCTCGTCCTCCTCCGCTAAACTCGTCGGGATTTCAGGCTTGTCCCGCCGTACACATTTTTTGTCAACGCCGAACTTTCGTCCAGCTGCTCTTTTTCCTTCTTCTTTCGCGTAGTGAATCACTTTCAGCTTAAAGTGAGCGGTATAACTAACGTATTTTCCCATCGAGGAAAAAGAAAATCTTCAGCTCACGAGCGCAGAGATCGCACGTGATGTGCTTCAGGCGATCGAGGAAATGGCTGTAAAACGGAGGAGCGAACAGACTTGGATTGGATTCGATTGGATTTGCTGGCCTCACCCTTTGTAACGGGCGGGCATCGCTGTGGCTAGGAGCGCCTCCTTTGTAACGGAGGTGGTAGCCGCTGCCCCCATGCTCGACTTTTTTTTTTTTTTTCCTCAAATATTTTGTTCTTAATTCTTATTAGCAATTCTACTTCTAACCTTACGCTTCATTTTGGGTTTCACTTGATTTTTGGGCCCCACCTGGTGGCAGTAACCACAAAACGTTCCGTATTTCTTGCACTGCACAGTAGACGGCACTGCCCAACTTCCTGAAACTCATGGTGCAGCTTTTACTCGGGAAATTTTTTTTTCCAATTTTCTTTCTAAAGTTCGGGGTGCGGCCATTACACGCGTGTATACGGTATTCACAGTGACAAGGTCGACAGAAAAGCCCTTCAAAGACTCCAGGAGGAGCCAGATGCTGAAAACTTCAGAGTTCATTGTTACTTTGCAAAGCTTCAGCGGCTTTAGTTGTGGCTAGGGGGCGTCTGGAGTAGCCAGTCAATTCCATGATTGCGCACACACACACACACTGGGTGAAAGCTCACTAGCCATGAACTAAAGCAGCTGTTTGTTCACCGTGTTGTAAAAATAAATAGACAGGGTGCATTTCATTGTGCTCTTGGATTCGTGCATTGGCGAGAGCACTAAAACGAAAAGATAAGAGGTGAGCATCGCAAATGATTCCGGTGTCTCTATCTGATGTAGATTAGCATACCTCCAATAGTCGCTCAGCTTGTTTGGGAGAAGAGCGCTCAGTGCTGTTTATTTCCTCGAATGCAAATTGTTTTGCTCACCGTGGATTATGCTAGAAACTCGCCGTTTTATTGCGACCAACTTTGACTCTGTCTGTTGTACACATTTTGCTGCGGTTCAGTTGCGTTCATTTTTTTCTGCGTTGCAGTGTCATTGGATGCCAATTGATGGTACTCAACACGCTCTTCTCAGTGCCACTGTATCAATGCAAATTAATCAGTGAGGCTTAGCGAGAGGCAGTTTTATTTCTGTCTTATTGCGTGTTCACGATTGCTGCCTTTGCAGGTTACAGGGTATGACTTCAAGGCTGACATTTGGAGCTTTGGGATCACGGCAATTGAGCTGGTGACGGGGACTGCTCCCTACCACAAATATCCCCCCATGAAGGCAAGTGCAAGAGTTTGCCTAATATTCACCCTTGAGTCATGTCAAAAGTGCGGACAAAGAAATGCCTGCTAATATCTTTATGCTCTTTTCTTTCCTTTCGCTTGGAAAAACTAATGCTGCTAGAAAGGCTGAGTGCATTTCTTTCTTGGAAGCTGCGCAGCAGTTCTTAAAGGGACACTAAAGACACCCATATATGCTATCAAAATCTAATAAACGGCATTTGGCGACACTGTCGCTGCATATCCGGCAGCAAAAAATTGAATTATTGCTGAGATATTGCAATAAAAAGTTGAGGTTTTTTTTGTTCCCGCCGGTCGAATTCAAACTGTTTTCTCCTACTACGTAGTAGGGTAGGATGACGCACACTATGACGCAAGAGAAGACTGCATGATTGCTGGCGCGCGGGGAGCGGAGAATATTTCGTAGGTGCCTGCTGAGTCATGGTCTTCATTCGATACGCACTTAAGGCAGGCGCATCTGCTGCTCCGAGCTCATATTTCAGGCGCTGCACGAAGTGCCTGAGCCGGAACATAACCAAAACTGAAGTGGACGCCTGTGGTGCCGCCAAGTATATATTTATATTTGCCTTGCAGCATTTGCGTTGTCTTTTCGCCGTTGTTTACGTGTGTTAAAAGCATGTTATCATATTTGCGACAAAACCTACTACCACATTCAAATGTGCAACGTAATTTGCATTTGTCAGCCTCCGGGATCCCTTGCGTGTCACGTGATTTGTAGTTGTGAGCCTCGGTCGTTTTGCCTCGGACGTTTTGCCTATAGGGAACCCAAGCTCAAGTTTCGCCGCGCGATGGCAGCGCCGCATTCCTGGCGTGGTGGCGAAATGTGAAACGATGGGGCTTCGCCGGAGCAGCCGCTCCGCTAGATTCCTGTGCACGCGCGGCGATCGCGTTGCGCCTGGTGGTTATTTGGCGATACAAAAACGATTCCGCTGATGCGGAACGGATGTACTAAGTAGCATTGTGCCATGGGAAACCACAATAGTAGGCGAAGCACCAAAATTCGAGGCTCACGTGTGAAACTTTGTAGATTCCTTTAGAAGCGTGTCCGCAATACCTGTTTTTCAACCCCATCACAGCGTTCTGAGAAGTCTCGCGTTCTTTGTGGAAACGAAAAGAGCTAATTTCCCCTTTCTTCGTAAACTCAGAAATGTTGACAGTTGACAAAGACGGCTTGGAGAGCCATCAAAAAAGTACAGTGGTTAAAAACCATGCATAAAAAGTGAAGAGGATGGAAGATTATCCTGCTCGTCGCTCCCCACGTGTCTAGTTTTGCCGATTTTTTGTGATCTCTCCCTGCTTTGTGAGTGCTCTGAAAGCAACCAAATCAACAGATGTGACGTCCGCAATCGAGACTGATGTGTGAATGTGCCCTAAGTGTCCACAGCTGCCTTTTCATTTTTAGATTGACCAAGAAAATATCTAGGAACGAGGCCTTTTTTTTTTCGGGGGTGGGGGCAGCGTTGGAAAACATGCCTTGCTGAGACGCTTTTACAGATTTTCGCAAATTGGCCAATACGTGAACCAATTATTATTATTATTATTATTAACGAAGATATGTCGGAAGTGCAGTACAAAAGTGATCCTAGCTATGGCTCGACTAACACTACTCGCACGGAGCACCCCATTCGCGTCACAGGGTTCGTGAGTGCAAACTAAATATTATCATAAATGAAGCGCAACCATTTAATAAGAACTGAAATAAAACACTGTGTAGTACAAGCTTGGGTTTCACCTGCCTTCCGAGCCAGCGAGCCGGTTATATCGCGTGTAGCACACGGAGCACGCATGTGCTTATGAGATTGCTAGCGTTCTTGTCTTTGAAGAAACACCTCCTTCGGACTATATACTTATTCCTCTACTGCGAAATTTCCTTTGGTAACGTCGTAATAATAAAAAAACAAATCCGTATACAGATCGCATGCTACAGGCCAAAACGATGGTCAACGAGCGGGCCACTTTATTCCACAGTACGGATGATACTTTAGCAGTTTTTAAAGATATTATGTACGACAATATAATTACATAGCGGACTTACCTCGAGATGCATTCCTACCTTTTTGCTAACGTGGGACGCATTCAAGATCAATATTTACTCATCCCTGTCTGTCGTCTGCTCTACAGTGCAGACGTGAATAAGAAGTTTCCTGCTTATAATAAAGTATTCTTCATGGAAGTACGCGTCAGGTTGCCCAATCAAGACGGAATGCGGGTTGCATGTCGCGGTGAACCTGCGGGGGCGCGTCAATGCGTGTGCTCGTGCGAGAGAAAGCGCACGGCGCACGCCGTGAAGGCAGTGAGCGAGCCGGCGGCGTCCAGTGAGTGCCCGCGCGACAAAGCAGCACGAGACGTCTGCACGTACGCAGAAGCGAGCGAGTGAAAGGAGAAAACTTGCATGGGATTCCTAGGTGGTGCCGCCGCGTTTATCCCCAGTTTCTATTTTTCTGTCAGAGATGGCGCTCCCTGTCAGGAGCAGCAGCGCCGCTCGACGGTGCTTTGGAAGCCTATGGCGGCGATACCTGTATTCCTGTTCTTCCCCTTTACTACCTTATAACAGCTCTGTTAGCAGTAAGAGCGGCTTTTTTGTAACCAGGAACTGGCATTCTATTGATGCAAGCCCACTTCATTTTTCTCTTTAGTGTCCCTTTAAGCATTCAGGATGACTTCATTGTTTGTTCTAAGCTCAGGTCTTTGCTGATATCTGTTTGGCAACAAATAGATGCCTGTATTTTAGAGTTAATCGGGATTAAAACTGAACATTTTGTTTCTTTCCCGCTCTTTGATCTAAATCCGTGGCATCGGTCAAAAACAACTCTGTGATCACCGTTCAGAACCAAATGGCTATGCAGCTGATCGTCAGCTTTGCTTGCAAGAATTGGTCTTAACATTATTGCTGCTTGTTGGGGAAAATGGCTCTGGCAGTGATATCTGAATCCTATCTTTTTTTTTTTTTTTTCCTAGGTGCTTATAAAAGCTCCATTTTAAGCAAGAAGCATCACCTTGCTAACTGGAACGCAAAGTAATCTTTTGGTGCAGGCTATGGTTGATCACCTGTTGACTCGGACGAGCCAGGCTCGTTGGAAGCCCACTGTCATCCCTTGCTGCTGATAAGCCTGGCTTTTCATGTGTTTTCTAATAGAGTAGGGCCTGACCAAAAGAAATATTTGTTCAGCCGACATATGGTACTAAAAGACCAACCTGGCTCAAATGTTGTTTAAAAAAAATATGTTCATTAGGGGGTTGCTGCCCGGACATCTGCACATCTGTCTTTTTTTTTTTGTTCGCACCCTATATGACTAGAATGACTTGCCAAACACCGTACGTACTTCATTCCGACCCATCAACCTTCAGATCATCTATCGAATGATTTGTGTACTAGTCAACCACTCCCTCATTTAATACCCCTTAAATGGGGCCTTTGAGGTATCAATAAATAATAAATAAAAGAATAATGTTTTAGGCAAACTTATTGACATAACTGAAGTTTGCAGAGAACCGAGTCCTAAGGCTCATTGTGGGCCGAAGCAACGACAAACCCGCGCTCAGTATGGCCTCCACGAGATTAACTGGCATTCCTTCGCTATTCCGCTTCTGCAGGTGCTGATGCTGACGCTCCAGAATGACCCCCCCACGCTCGAGATGGTTGGTGAAGATAAGGACCAGTACAAGAACTACGGCAAGTCCATCCGCAAGATGATCACCGAGTGCCTGCAGAAAGACCCTACAAAGAGGTGCGTTCTCCCAGTAGATTGCCTTTCCCGACACATAGAGCTTCCACATCTATTATTGGCACACTAAACTGAGCAGTTTGACTTCCTTACAGAAAGCCTTGAGGTTGGAACCTTTGAGTGCTACTTTATGTTCTCTTTGCACTGGACACCACTGTCCGCTAGGTGGCAGCGCTGCTTCTTACTACATCCAGTGACTCTGTTTCTGTGTCCTTTGCTTCAAATTTTGCCTCTGTTCTGGTAATGACATGTGCAGTATTTTTTGAATGTGGGGTGGGATTTGCAACACATTTCTGGTGCCTCTGGGAAGCACGGTGAGGTCAACCTGATTGCAGGAGGGTGGCTAGATTAAGTGACTTTGTGTACCGGTGAAAGTAATGTTTCGAAACTCTGTTGCGATTGTATAATTATGCAAGGGTGTTCAGTGGCATCCATGGGCCATTATTGGTAGTGCAGCAGTATTGCCCACCGTCTTGCAATGAATAGAAACTGTATACATTTAGTGATGGTTAAAAGCATACCTGGTTAAAAGTGTGGGTAAAAAAAAAGCAGGACAGCTAAATAGAAAGTTGCTTCACTTTTTTTTTTTTTTCCTCTCTTTGCTCTCACGTTTCGTTTTTTACTCATGTTCTGATGTGGTGGACTTAACTGGGTGGGTTTGGAGCTATACTGTAATGCCCCGAAGTAAAGGTGGCATTTTAATTTTTTTTTTATGGCTTTGCCATGGGTCATGGTCAAAGCAATACTGAATGGAGCTTTCACCTTGACTTTAGTTGCTTTTTGTTTTAATGCAGTAGGCTTGCTTAATCAAGCTTCTAGCACTTGTTGACAACTTTCTTTTCCTACTCATCTCTGTAGGCCTACTGCAACAGAATTATTGAAGCACCAATTCTTCAAGAAAGCAAAGGTACGCATTGCTGACACAACTTTTATCTTCGGCAGGGAGTGACTTGGAGGACAAGTTGTTTTGTGGCAAGGCTGCAGAGTTTTCGATGTTTCAAAGTCTCCGGCTATTATGTAGCATGTGTGCTGCTGTAGAATTGCAAATAGCTCGTTACTTCCAGTTAGTCTTTGCATCTTTTTCTCATCGTCTGCAAATGTGCTAAAGGCTCTCACATGGCTCTGAAAAAAAAAAAAAAAAAAAAAATGTTGCAGGAGCAAGTGACTTCCTTGTTCACTGAGCTTATTCTGAGCAGGGTAGCTTGTGGCAAGATTGGCGCACAATAGGCACCCCCTCTTGTCAAACCTAGTTGTAGTAACAGTAGTAGGCAGTAGTTAGTTTATTCTCTGTAGATTCAGAACGGGGTTGACACAAAACCTGCAAAAGACTGCACTTTCACTGTGTTTTGACACTGAACGTGACTCTTTTTTATGCAATACTTTTCAGGACAAGAAGTACCTGATGCAGACGCTGTTGACGTGTGCTCCCACAATAGAGGCTCGGGCTCAGAAGGTGAATCTTCAGAATCTCCCCGTTGTTGTTAGTTCTGTTTTTCGAAGGAACACATCTTTTTTTGTGTTCTATACACTGTGGATTTTGCATGGCTCGAGTGTAGGCTGTTATGCCCATGTCTCTCTTGAATGGAATTTGCAGCTTAAAAATAGCAGACGGGTCCCCGGCACAAGTGGGCGTCTGCACCGGACCGAGACTGGCGACTGGGTCTGGTCAGATGGAGAGGATGATGAAGACTCGCCGGACGAGAGGGTGTGTTTTGAGAAAGCTTTCAAATGCTATGCAAAATCCAGAAAGCATTTGCCCGGCTAGCAACTGCGGCAAAGTTGTGCTTTGTGCATCCCTTTGCGGTCAGTCGGCATTGCATCGTGGTAAAGGTGCATTTGCTGTGCTGAAGGGCATCATAATTGTGAGCTGCTGTCATGTTGGCTGAGGCAGGCTGTAACAGGCCCAGAATCGCTAATCCGCTGCTAGGTTGATTATTCCTGGCTGTGTGCTTGAGTAGATTTAGCAGCTTAGCTAGTAGATTTAGCATGTTTCTTGCCTTCATTTCTATTTTTTTACGAAATGGGGTGGTGTGGCTTGAGTAGACCTTTCATTCGCATGAGTTTGTGTGGAAGCGTTCAAACTTGACTTCTCGCGGATTGATTGATCAAGTTGGGCTTCGCATGCACGCAGTCCCAAACAAACTGTGTAGCTGTGCGGCAAAATTTGGGGCTGGAAGTGGTGCCCGTTTTGTGAAATGCGTGCGCCCGCTTTTTCACAGGACTTGACTGCGCGAGATGAGGCCATCCTGAAAGCAAACCAGTCCACAAGTTCGTCGGACAGTGCCATCGACAACGCCCTGCCCGCCGACCATGAAACCACCACATCAGGCACCTCTTCTGGTTCCACGTCAGGAGCGGCGGCACCCAGCAATCTCATCCCCTCTCAACCGGTAGGTCGCTTGCTGTTGTCCTATTGCTGTGTTCATGTGGTGTGGCTTGTGGGCAGTACGTTGCAGGCCTTGTTGCCATAGAGATGAAGAGCGATAGGCACTAAAATTCAAAAGGGCTCGCTTCATGTTCGATTTTTGTTGCCTTATGGGGATGCCACATGCAATAAATTGACTGCCGTGTATGGGCAGCCATGTGGGCAAATAATATTGAAAAGTGTACCAACAGCACCTTGCAGAGCCCTGCTACTTTCCTGGGATAGTGATATAGACGATTTTTTCTTGTGTAGATTTTGTGTACTTGCTGAAATATGCTGGTGCACCGGGTTTTCGTTTCAAGGGTCTTCATTTGCACTGAAGGAAGCAAGTTTCCCTTTCTTTTTTTTCTCTTTCTTTTGCAGCTTTCGTAATTTTAGTTTGGGATGTGACCACCTGCAAGTTGCAATTAAATCTTGTGACAAATGTTCAAGGTGCCACGGATCAAACTTGTCTGACTGGAGAATATGGTCACTTGTTCAAAAAGTGCTTTGCTGTATGTGCAAGAAATTGATGTGTGTGGATCAGCGCACCAAGGGCAAATCCTTGCTCAGTGAAAGTTTATAATTGAATTTATTTTGTTTGGTGCTTGTACTTAAACTGCTAACAGTGGCTGTGATGCTGTTATGTTTGACTTACAAAAAACACTGGTTTATTTTTACTCCTTCTTTCATTATCTTTATGGCTCTGGAGATGACAGGCTGGCATAAGAATTGTAGTGAATGAAAATGATGAAGCAGCTTTTAAAAATAACAGCAAAGCCTTGTCAATATGGTTTTTAAATAATGCAGGTAAAAATAGTATAACCAGGAAAGCGTGTGATTCAAATCGCCATATTTTGAGAAATGCGATGAACGAGATACAGATGCAGTTTTGATATTTTCACCATAAAAATTTCTATTAGCCTTTCTTGCGTAAGATTTGAATAGCTCCTTTTCTAAAGCTCGCAGAATTCAGTCGGCATTTGTATTGCTCTTGATGGGGAAGAAACTTTGCACCACATCTGACCTACGACAGTGGCCAAAATTAGCGGAGTCTCTTCTTCATTTATGAATGCTTCGCTTCAATGCACTGCGATGAAGCCATGGCAGCAGCGGTTGGTTATCGCTGCATTCTTACGCTGTGTTTCACAGTCTTGGCCTTCTTGTATGTAAGCAAACAAGTCACTGGAAAGGAACTGCTACGGTGGAGACTGCAGCAATATTCTAAGTTACACTACATGCGCCCTATCCACTAATGTTCGCACACGTAAAGTTGGTTGTTAAACGTCACTCAACTAGAATTTTTCAAAAATTTCAACGTAGCCTTTGGATTTGGCTTAGTGGTTGGCCCGTGTACTGTAGAACGTCCGTGCATATTTAAATTGCTCTACGGTGTCCGTAGTCCATGCCACTTTTAGTCCATTAACCTATTTAATTCACTTCCTTGTCCCGCGAAGCAGGGCCCAAAGGGGAAAAGGCTGCGGAAAACCGTCTGATGGAAAAAATTACAGCTGTGAGCAAGTAATGAGAGATGGTACTGCATAATGTTTCTTTTAGCTTTGGCTGAGGGTTTCTATGCCAGGTAGCAATAGCTGTTCACAAGGTTTGGATTTTTTGAGCCAGTCAACTTTCGAGTCAAGCATATGGTGTCAAGGAGGTGCAAGAATTTTGATGGTGCCAAGATTGATGCGCTTCTGCTTTTCGGTCAGCAGTTCGAATTGCGATGATCCAGAATTTATAGCTGGTGACAGACAACATTAGAGTGGTGCTTGACAGCAAACAAAGGTATGGGGGGCCTTAACTGTGAAGTCATGCCCCTCATATTTTTGTTACCATATATTGTGTACAGTCACCAGCTGATTTTTCAGACTCAGTGGGACCCAAGAAATGGTCCAAATAAAGAGTCCGAAAAACCCGTGAACTTGAAGAAAGATCACTTTCTTGCAAAAATTGGCCTTAAAAAAATCACATGCTCCGCAGCTCCCCATGTTTTGTTTATATATTGCGATAAAAGAGAGTTATAGCATAGCACAATCTGCTACTGTGATATTCTTCCATGCACTGTCTGTGCGCACGCGCACAGCATGTGCAGTAGAGCCCTGCAGAAGTGGATCATGCTGAGCTATAACCACTGTAACTCTTTAGTTAGACTATATCAACCAGTCATGCTTACGTCATGTCTGTGCCACTTCACGACTGTGACAGAGCTGCTGGTCATGCTCATGGAATGTATGCGCCATGCGAAGCAGTGACAATCAGTTTTTATGGATAACAACAGTTGCGAAGGGTGCGAGATAGCATGGGAAAATATTGTAGAAGTCCACATTATTGGAATCCCATAAATCGGTTGACTACTATATCATACTGCAGCAGCCAAAGAAGTGTTATCGGGCAATGTACAAGAAAAATAGTGTAGTTCAGTGAGACATTTCCATCGCCCGCGATGAGCTTACGAACCGGGAAGTTTTGTAACCAGAATCACATCAACGAGGTTTTATAGGTTTTTTTATGCCTTACGTGCCCCTACACTTTGACGTCGCAGTCACTGTGCCAGCTTAGGAAACCAAAATAACGAAAAAAGGTTAGGCAAGTTAGCTGCTGGGCACGAGTGAGCAATTTTCGCAGTTTTGGGAAAAGGCCATGTGTACTTTGCAGCCACCACCAGTGCCTGAGCCCACAGCACCAAGTGAAGTGCCTGCGCAGCAACTTGCTCCTCAACCGGTGCCAACAGCAACAGCGGGAGCACCAGTCTCATCTCCAGAAACCATGAACCTTGTGCTCAGGATAAGGTTTGTGGCACTGGAACTCTGCTCTGAACACAATGCTTGTTTGTAAGGCACTACTATGTGCCCTAGGCTAGCCATTCTTATACGAATTCATATCCAACATAGATGCACAGCTGCCATCATAAGCTTGTTGAACGTTACTATGGCTGTTACTAACTGCTTTGGAATTGCATGAATGTCAGATGATTTAATGGTGCAAAATGTAGTTTGCACACACTGGAGGTTTAGGCTGAGTGTGTTTATTTTAACTTGCATGCAAGCATTCAGTGCCAGTAATATCCTTTTATTGTGTTCCATAAACTTTTGACTGTGAGTGCACCTTTTTTAATGCCCTTCGGTCACACAGGAAAGGCTGTTGGCAAAGGGAGGCAGAGCCACTCTCGTACATAACGCTATTTCTCTTTCTAAAACGTGCTTCCTTTCTTTCAGGAATCAAAGGAAAGAATTGAACGACATTCGGTTCGAGTTCACACGCGACAAAGGTGAGCATGGAGGCACAACTGTTGGATCACATTTTGGTCAGCTGTACAGAGAGCAATGTTTTGGTTGCATAAGCTTTGTTTAGGGCTTTTGTCCTTGGCCATATTGCCAAAAATCTGCTCAAAGGAAAAGTAACATTCTTATAACTATAACTTATAAAAGTATTATAACTAAGGAAAAGATGTTGCATTCAGCACTTTATAATTTTTTCTTCGTGATAAGCTGATGTGCAGGAATGCTGATGTTTCTTTTCCTTTTAGACACTGCTGATGGCATCGCATCAGAGCTTGTTGGTGCTGGCCTTGTAGATGGGAAGGACGTGGTTGTCGGTGAGTAGTAGTAAACATTTCTGCTTAAAGACTTAGTTAGTTTCTTGAAGTTCTTAGTGTTGACTCTGTTTCTCATCTGCTTAGTGGCTGCAAACCTGCAGAAGCTGATTGACAACCAGACATTGAGGACGACCACATTTGCATTGGTGGGTTCCTTTGTTCTTTAGCAATTGCTGGTACTAATCAAGAGACGTGCCTGAAGGTGCTGTAGTGTGGAGCATGCTGGTTTTGGAGTACACATACATTGTCAGAAGCGTCGTCAGCTTGTCTCATTGGCAGTTGCAAGACAAACAGGATGAATGAATTAGTTGCATTTACACGGAACTGATTAAGATTTATGCGACTTTTCTCACTGCGAATTTTCCACGCGCCTTTATTTGCGTTTTTGCTCAACCGTGTGTGCACATCCTCCTTGCTTTGCAGAAACAGACACCCGAGGAGGCTGCCGTGGACACCCCGGATGACAAGGCGCTCATCGGTTTTGCTCAACTTTCAATCGTAGACTAAACAGAGCAAGCGTTGAAAGTTGGCAGAAACCCTGCGCCCCAAATGCAGAGAGGAATCAGCAAGAGCCGGCCAGCCAGCAAGCCCACATACTGTCACCACACACCGCCTTATATAATTGGTTTTTGCCAGCAAGCGAGCGACGCAAGCAAACCAGGGAGGGGGGGGAGCGGCGGCAGTAGAGGAGTGGAGCCGGAGCAGTGGAGTGGCCTGACGCCTCCCACTGCTCTTTCTTCCCCTCTTGTATTTTTGTAAAGTGTAAATTTTTGGTCACGGGACGAGAGACGGGAAGGCCTTGTAGGGGTGTGAAGAAAGACGACCATGATGGAGCAAGAGGTATGATGCTGTTGACTTGGCGAGCACTTGTGACTGCAAACATGCGCCACGTGCAACGAAAATGACCATGCCACGCTTCTTTGCCGAGTTCTGCAAGAAAGAGAGCCTTATCTTCCAGCTCAATATTGTTTTCCCCCGTACGTAGGCCGTGCCATTCATGCAACTCCCCCCCTTTCTCATTCTCCAGTGCCTCCTCGTCAGTCACTGCTTCCACACTACAATGGGCTGAGTGAGGCACGTTCGATTATGCAAGTGTGTACCATAGTCTTGGGCATGGGTGCTGTCTGATCCCCCCCTTCCAAGGCGGAGTCTGGCAGCAGGGGTCAGTTTAATTTATTCAGAGGCAGTCATAGACAACAATAAAGGCAGAATTCAAAGAAACCATGCCTCTTCTATTCTTGTCTGGTTGTCTGTTTCAGGCATAGAGTTTCTTAACCCTTTCCCTCCCGCGCGAAATGAGGAAAATCGTTCCAAAAATACCGGAAATTTTTTTTTGCTAATTTAATAAAGCTTTTTTTTCTGAGTAAAATGGCACCATTCATTCGATAGAATAGGGATTCTTTATTGCACAAATTTCATCAAAATATATTTAAAGAAGGTTTCACTGCATGTCACTATTGCTCTGCGGAAAAGCATCTTGCAGCGTTCGATACACAGTCAAAAAAGAACATGAAGAAAAAAAAATTGAACGGCACGTAAAATAAGCGCATGAACAACAGCTAATTTTCGGCAGTCCTAGAAAGACACTTTCGTGTGGTACTTTTCGAAGCAAGGTGCGGCACAGAGGCCAACTCCACACTGTTCGCACCAGTACTGCGTTTCCTTCAGTTTTTTCTCTGAAGCACCTTTTTTGCCAGTCTGGTAGCACACTACACATCTCCGCGTGGGTGTTGCTTTCTTTTCGGTGGGGGGGATTTTTCTGGGAAAATGCCTTCCTTTTAACCTCAGCAAGTCGCTTCGTGAGGATTTTATTCGCTTTGGTTTCCCATCTTCATCCAGGTTTTTCCTGAGCAGTTGTTCCACAAGTTTGACACGGAAGTCAAGATGAGTGCCTTTTCCTCCAGACTTCTGGTATGGAAGAAATGCGTTGAAAATCGCCATATCAATGAGGTGCCGAAATATCTTCTTGTAGTACACCTTTTGGCCGTTTCTTATGGCAGGGTAATACGACAAATTCTGATCGCATTTATCTACACCACCCATGGTGTTGTTGTAGTCTAATGCAATTGTTGGCTTCGACTTCATTTCTTTTGTTGACAACTTCCTCCATTGTCGCAGAATGGACAGTACTCAGGAAAGTCACAGTCTTCTTGTCTTGCCATTGCATTGCAAGACACTTGCCGCGCTGGTACGCAACGATTTTACCCTTTTGGAGCTTTTCTTTCTTGAACGGAGGCATACCCTTCCGCATGGGCCTGGCTGTGCCGTAAACATCTGTTTTCCGTGTGATCATCAAGTCTATCAACTCAGGAGAGTTGTAGTAGTTGTCTACTGTCACGGTATAGCCCATGTCGAGAAATGGCTCCATCAATGTCATGACAACCTTCGTTCCCATAGCCATTGCCTTGCCTTGTCTTCCGGCACGGAGCCTTTGCCCGTGTAGAGGATGAAATTACAAATGTAGCCTGAGCTGGACTCACAGAGGAGGAAGAATTTGAACCCGAACCTGGCTCGTTTTAGAGGCATGTATTGCTTCCACCCAAGTCTACCTTTGAAAAGCAAGAGGCTTTCGTCGTCAGAAACGTCTTGCTCCGGTACATATGCAGACAGAAACTTGTCATTCAGCTTCTGAAGTACAGGCCACAGCTTTCGTGCCCTCGGATTTGGATGAGTTGCCTCGTCTACCTGCTCTTCGTTGTTCACAAAGTGCAGACAACGCATGAGCATTTGAAAGTGGTTTCGGCTCATTACCTCTCCAAATACTGGCGTACTCAGAATTTCCTTCTTCGACCAGTACAGCTGAACCTGTGGTTTCACAATGATGCCTTGCAAAATTACAAGAGCCAGAAACACTCTCATCTCTTGCTTGTCGACCTCCCTCCATGATGAATTGGAGTTGGACCGAAATAAGTTTCTGGCATGCCGGTTCGTTTCAGTCACCGTTATGTCGAAAGTTTCCTCATCAAAAAACATTTCAAACCACGCCACTATATCTTCAGCATCAGGCAGAACTTCAGCTATCCCAGGCGTTTGACAAAACGGGAAACGCGGCGGTGCAGCAGGTGGATTTGATAAATCTATGGGGCACCACTCACGTGCAGCTGCGAGATTTTCCGGTCCATCCTCAGAATTGTCGTCGTCAGAATCCTCGAATGACAACACGTCACTTTCCGTGTCCGAGCACAACTCCACAGAACTCTCATCATCTGATGAGGAGTCGTCACAGTACTTTCTTTTGCGCAAGCTTTCACTCACGTGCGGCACAGGGGCAGCCATTTTTCACGCGCTGCTGTTCGAGGCGGGAATATGACGAAAGACGACACAGAAATAGAAAAGTGTGGACAACTATGGCCATCTAGTGTCAGAAACCGCAACTAAATGCAATAGGACGAGCATAGTCGTTGGTTCGCTGCGTGAGCAAATTTTGCACATGACGACTATAGTCGTCATTGGCTATATAGGTACAGAATCCAATGACGAGTATACTCGTCATCGGGAGGGAAAGGGTCTTAAGAAACTCTAAGAAGAAATTAGACTTTGGCAGTGTGTACTTGACAGGTTTGTCTGCATGCCTTCCACAGCATGCCCCAAGAGTTTTCGGCAACAAAAAGTTCTTGTCGCTATTGCTGCTGCTAATCTGGTCCCTCTATGAAGCAGCGATATCTGAATCTTGCAAGAAGTAGGCCAAGCGTATTACCACTGTTGTAATACCTCACATTTTGATGCCACTGCCTATATCTGACCCAGCTAGGAAATAAATCTGCAAACACAATGAGGTTTTCAGGCTATCAGCATCTTGAGGCAAGCATCTCGTTAAATTGCAGCCATGGAGTTGCCAAAGGAAGGGTGGACTCTCGGGGGTTGGCCTTCTCCCACAATGGAAAATTTGCATTAACGCAGAAAAAAATGTACCAAACGCAATCACATTTCAAATGGGACTGCCCCTTCCAAGTGTTGCCCATAACTTCATGACTCGATGGTGTCACTATGGTTCTTCTGAGGCACAAAATCGTGATCTATTGTGGTTCACTGTAAAATGTGCGGAGCTCTGCATTGGGAGGGAAAAGGCAGATATGCAGACAACTTGTGGATGCCCCACTCCCTTGGCATGCCATGATGCCATCTTCAAGCGGTAACATTCTACGGAAATGCGTGTGACACTGCATGCACGAAGGTGTGCCGTATTTTTATTCCCTGTGTGGTTCTCTAACCTGGCATTTTCACTTGCTCTGTGCAGAAGAGAAAATTAATCTGTGTTTAATTATTCAACAGTTGTGTTAGGGTAGTCCTGGCAACATAGCGCCATATAGAGCACATTTCCTTTAACAGGGTTCAGCGGAACCTCCATCCGCTTCCCCAAGATTTTTTTGGAGTGCTGTTTGGGGTTGCAGCCACACCTACTTTTGCCACAGCCTTTTCACACTGCCCACTTTATAAATCGGGCTGTAAATGTTCACTGCAGGCTTTCACTCCATGCAGCCAGTCATTCTTGACTGGATTTAGGCTTTTCATGGGCTAAATGTTTGCATCTATTTCGCTGCAACAGTGCAGTGGTTGGGTTGCTTCACTGCTTTTCGATGGAGGCAAAAAACATTGCTCCCGTTGTGCTATGCGGTCAGTGCACGAGAACCCCAGGTGGTCGAAATTTTCACAGCCTTCCACTATGGTGTCTTTCATAGCCCGAATAGCTTTGGGATGTTAAGCCTTTTTGCATGCATGTTAAACGAGAAGGGATGAAGACCAAAATATGGGATTCATCAGCACCTTCCGAAAGCAACTGCGGCTTCTTGGACTGAAAAACATAAAACCTTATGATGTTTATGGCACCCATTTTTTTGTACTAAGCAAATGTTTCTATTAAGTGGGCTCGTAAACGATAGAGCTTTGTATGATGGCATGTACTTCAGTGGCTTCCCAGGTATTTAAAAGAAATTACAGCAGATTTTGCTAAACTGGCGAAATCCAAAGTGATATGTGCAATTAGCACTCTTCATTTCAAGATGAGGGTGTCGAGGTTACGCTTTGGGCAAAGATCAGTGCAATCTATCGCTGGGAACCTTTGTGGTAGTGCAACTTTGGGACAGCTTAAAGTACCAAGGACAATGTGACAGCGGCATGTTTGGATCCATTGTGCACAGATAGAAGGTAATGAAGATGGCGTGCAATGCAAGAGGCGAGAGAGTGGTAGTTAACTATGAGGGGTGATTGGTTACAGCAAAAGCATAGTACCCTCGTGCAGTGGCTAGCGAAGCTGATCTGTTTGTGCTGCTGCGGGTTCAAAACCCAGGCTCGGCACAATTTGGCCACGTTTTATTTCTTTCTGCGGGTCGCTAAGGTCAAAGGTCAAATTGGCTTCAGACATTGGGTTTTAGTGAGAACGTGGGTAGTACATTAAAAAATGTTGCATGTATACTTTCAAAGATTGAGGTGCAGAGGAAACAAAAGACAGCAAGGTCTTATCGACTTTACAACAGTGGCTACAAAAAGTAAAAAGCCTTTACACACCTTTAATAATTTAAAGTACACAAGACCCTGTGGCAGTTTTCTATACAGTGGCACATGCTTGATACCTATGACATGTCATCTGAAGGCATCTGAAAGACTCCTCTTGATCTGAACCTTGGGGTAGAGCCTCTTCCACTCTTGCACCAGCTCCAAGCTGATTTTGAAGCAGAAGGACACATCGAGAATCTTCAGCTGCTTGCACTCACTCAGCACACTGCAACCACATGAAAAAGTATGTTTGTCAAATGCAGGTAAGCAGGTCTTCTAATAGTATAGTGCATCTAAAAGACACTAGCCTAAGCAGTGATAACCAAAAGTGGGTCACTGCAAGAATCCCCACTGTACTTGTTTGTGGAATGCAGATAAGCATGTGTCTTCTAATAGTATAGGGCACCTAAAAGACACTAGTGTAAGCAGTGATAACCAAAAGTGGGTCACTGCAAAAATCTCTACTGTACTTGTATGCAGGGGGATTACTAACAATGCTAGGCTTGTCCTTGCACTTGTCTGACCCGTCTAAAGTTCACTGACATGCACTGCATTAAGGTGGGATCAACTGGTAACATAGCAATGCTCAATCCGCCTTTTTCACAAAATGTGGCGCCCTCTGGTAATGGTTGAAAACGTCCTTGAAAGATGCAGCCGCCAGCGAAATGGCAGTATGCATGCAGGAAGGCGAAAATTTAAGAGAGGCCGTGACGTCACTTTTTTAAAGCCGGCCGCAGCGCCGCGACCAGACGCCGCAATCTCTTTCCTCCTCCTTTACCCTCCGCATTTTCTATCTCCGCGACGCTCACGTACCTCGGGCCCTTAGCAAAGCTGTTGCTAGTGGCCCGAGTTAATGGCCAGACTTGGCTAACCCTAAATTTTGACGTCACTTCCGCCACACTTTCTCCAATGCATTGGGAATGGCAAGGGCCTCTCCTAAGTTGTTTTCTTCCTCCACGACAGTATGTGTTTGCGACAGCCACCGCCATCTATCACATATGCCTGTCATGAATATTAACTACACATGGCCTCCGAGATCAGCTACAGCTGCACCGATTGCGGAGGCCAAGAACTTCGCAAGCGCAGGTGGAGTTGGTGGTTTGTTTTCAACAAGGGTCACGAAGCAAGAAACCATTTAAGAGGTGAAACTCCAGTCAGCGCGAGCGAGCGCGGGCGACCAGGTCACAATTGTAGGGCCAACGGCATGAAGCATGACGCGGCCGTATGCAGTGGCGGCATGATGCTACAGTGTACTAGAGTTCACTATAATGATGCGGTACGACGCAGAAGCCGCAGCGACAAAAAAAAAAAACCTGGACTAGTTGACAACCGAAACGGTGGTAATTTCTTTCTACGCCGATAGGCGCCGCCAGCATGATAGTGGCGCCGCGGGCTTGTGACCTTTTCTGGTCACCGCAAACAGCGTAGTTTCCACTCCTAAAGGTTTCTTGCTCCGTGACCATGGTAGAGGCGCGCATGCGCAGAGCAGCTTTGTGAAAAAGGATTGCCAGCAGGAACGAAGATGGCCACGGCGGCTGCTACAACAGCGCAAAGGTCGCCAAAAAAGTGAGTTGGGGAAGATGGAAAGCATTGCACTTTTCAGCAAGAGATGGCTCTTTGCTTGATGGGCCTGGTGCGCTGCAGCTTTGGCCGAACATGTGGCGCCGTCTGGGAGGCGCCGCTGTAAAAGGCGGCTGTCTGGATCCGCAACCGTGGGTAGCGCCGACGCTGTGTTCCGATTTCTTTTTGGTTCCCCGTGAGAATAAAAACAATAAACGCCGACTGAAACAAGGGCCTGTACTTACTTAGTCATTTCGAATCTCATATTGCACCCATTGCTTTTCGTTTCGGCTGCGCATTTCCCACTTTTCTTTTTTTCTTTTTGTACAGTACTTGACGCTAGGTTTCTTTCAAGCATGCACGAGCGATCGCTTGTTTGTATCGAGCGCGCAACACGCGAAAAACACACACACAAAAAAAACGGGTCTTTTTTTTTACTTGTGGACCAAACTCGAGCTTTAAAAGTTGTAATAACTACTAAAAGTTGTTGTAACCAGCGCTGGCAGGTCTTCGGACACAGCCTGTGTTGTAGAGAGCGCGGAGCCTTTCTGCCCAATGAGAGCTTTTTTTTTTTTTTTTTCCTCTAACGACTTCCTAATGATAGTTTCCAGCTGTTCTCTGTGCTCGCTTTTGGGAAGCCTAGCCTGATGTAAAAGACGTAGAAGCACGACATGAAGAGCGAAGCACATTGCAGGAGTGCGCGCTTGCTGCCTTGACACACGTTCATGGCTCCCCGCAAAGAGAAAACGTCCTTTTAAACTAACAGCTCGATCTGCTGTTGTGTTTATGGGTGTCATAATAGTTATAAAAAAAAACCGTCGGGGGGCAATCGAAAATCAAGTTTTTTTTTTTGCGGTTTTCTTGGAAATCATACGAGAGCGATGTGTCGCATCGTTAACGGTGGCAGCCGGCCTTGCAGATGCAATGGCATCCGTGATATTGCGTGGGTTTGCCAACAACTACATACAAAAAAAAAAAAATGAATTACATATGTGGTGAAGAGACGCCGAAAGGGCCGAATAAAACTTACCTCCAAGCTGACGTCGTAGAAGGCGGTTTTCATTTCGTTAGCGCATTTTCTGAAGATATCCAAGGGCCCTTCTGCACTGTGAAGTTCCCCGCGCACTCCACGCACGTGCTGGCTTCGTACAGTTTCTGATCGCGCACCAAGCAGTTATTCTTAAATCAAGTCTCAACATTCCCGATCACGCGAAATCCCCCGAACAGCACGCGAGCTTGCTCAGCTATGGCTGTTTTTCCGCGCACTGAACCGTCACCACTTATTTCGACGCATCGAGTAGAAAATAAAAACTACGGTAGAACTGCCGAGCGCCGAAAAAGCACGTGCACGCAAGGCCCGAAGCCTTAGGGTACATCTCCATATACAGCCTGCTCGTCCCGTCCTGGGGAAGACGTGAATTTTTTTTAAGAGCCTTTCTATTGACCAACGGAGCCCTGCTCTCGGCTGTCGCTTCTGGGGGGTCTAGCATGCCGTTTCCACATACACTGCCACCGAGGGGAAAAGCCAGGGCTGCGCATTGCACACTGGCTTAGTTTTTATTTTATTTATGTCTTTACTTTCAAAGTGCCATATTGTTCGGGTTCCGAATTCCTACTTCAACGGAAAAAAAAAAAAAAGAAACCGTAGAGCCGCCAGCAGAAGCGCTCCCGCGCCGACGATGCGCTGCGCCCAAAGCGCCGGCGGCCTTCTCCCAGACGGCATGAATGGGTAGCGGCTTTCTTCGCTTTGTTTTTGGTTTATTTTTCAACACGCACACATGGTACATGTGTCTGTTATGTACGCGTGTGACACGAGGCAGGAAATGACCGACAAAAGTTTTCTTCTCACAAGGTTTCTGCCGAGAAGAGTAGACTTCGCGTTCGCTCCACCGCCTCTCTTCGACGAGCAGACATACCATATGGGTGCGCCGGCGGGAGGTGGCGCTACTTGTTCCGGAGCAGTGGCGCCTCCATACCAGCGCACTAGGCCCATAGGCTTGACTTTAGTCTCGCATTGCCATGGATAATGGACCAAAAGCGAGATGATGTGATAAATGAAATGGATGACCAGATGCCACCAGCACTGATTAACTCTTGAGGTACAAACAATGCTACAGCTAATTTTGTTTTGCCTGAACTAGTAATGATGCAGTCATTGCACAGCAGAATGATCACCGATAAGGAACTCCTCTCACTGGCTGCTTACACCTAGTGAAGACACAAAAAAAAAATGTTTAAGTAAGAAGCAGTGAAGGGGGCAAGTCACTTACTGTTCGACTCCAGAGGAGCTTGCTTCAGCAGATCCCAGGATATCGAGGTGTTCAAGCTCATGGCAATGAGCTGCAATCGCAAGAAGGTCCGAATCGCAGAGCACGCTGAAAGCAGAAAACGTCGGTTCCAGATGTTTATTATTCACCAAGCCTGGCACCTTAACAGGCCACAGCCTTTGCTCTGCCTTAACAATACAGACAGTTTGAGTACAGCTTCAGTGCTCAGCAGTAACTTCTGGTAGGGGGGGTCACCACCTTTATTTATTTATTTACTTCATTCCTGCCGCATATATTTTTACCCCCACCCCCCCCAATGTGACTACCAAAAATAACTACCGCTTCTCCTCCACCCTTAGCACCACCCTTTCTCCCTTTAGAAATTCAGACACAACCAGTTTCAATTCCTCGAAAAACCCCTGGTACTCAACAGCAGTGTTCAGTGCTCACAACATCAGCTATATGTTGTATACAGGCTAATGATGTCGTTGCAGCTCTTCAGCACTGCACAATAAAGACCTATAATTTTTATAAGTTTTGAACTGTTTCAAACATGAGATTTAAGCTGCAGCAAACCTTCAAAGCACACTCAGCCTATGTTGGCACTGCTACATATCCCTGCACCAATAGTTATGCAATGAAATATGATATATAGTGGACTGTCGCATCTGGTTTACTTCAACTGAAATTTCATCATCATCATCACCAGCCTAACTGCATCTGCTGCAAGGCAAAGGCATCTTGCATTTTTAGAGTGCAGCTGCTCTTTGGCAGCCCGTTCCCCCCCCCTCCTCCCCTTTCCTCCTTAACGGTGACCGCGCGTGTTCTCCGATTGCTGCGCGCGCTCCTGCCACCACCGTTCGCCGCTGTGTGTACTTTGTATTTTGTGTATTTCTCGGACCATAAAACTTCCTTCATGACAGTCAAAAACTGTTAGTGGAGTGTTTCATGAAGGAATGTGTGTGAAAAATTAAAAAATGTTGTTTGTAATTGTGCATAGATGTCTTTGTCTCAATCTATCGAACAGGTGAAACAGCTGATGAGCTGCGCTCAAATTTCACATTAGGAAGTAACGTAATTGTCGCCAAATTTTGTTGCGGAAGCAACACTATGCTAGTCGCTGAGCCATTTTGCGCAGCCTCTGATGAGCCAAGCTGCGCATGCACGAGGAGCGAATGACATCACACGGAGCACAGCTGGAGAGCCACCTCGGAACCGCCGTCGAATTCGCTGCGCGGGTTACTCAGAGGTGCTGTCACCGTGCCAGCTGTGCGTGCACCAGGAGAGAGTGACGTAACACAATGCACAGTTGGCGCGCTGGGGCCACCGTTGACTCCACCGCGGCGCGGTGAATCAGAGGTGTCGCCGCGTTCGTCCCAGATGTTGCTTCCGCAATTCTACTCAGGATGGCCACTGGTTGAACCACAGCAAATGTTTTTCCTACTGTACTGAATATATTCATTTGATTGATTGACACCTCTCCAATTAATCCTGTCTTGCACTAGCTGCCGTTATCTTATGCTTGCAAACTTTACCTCTTCTGCCAACCTGGCTCTCTGCCAGCCCCATATGTGCTTGCCCTCTCTTGGAATTTACTCTGTAACCTTGTTACACAACCCCTGCTGTGGCAGTTGCAGCATCACACCAGCAAAACAGCCGAGCAGAGGATGCTGCAACCAGCAAGCGCTCTGTGTGTATGCTTGCAATCTCGTCTGTTTTGCTACTGCAAGCCATAGAGTCTCTTCATCTTACCTAGAGGGAAAGCTATGCCAACATCTATGGGAGTTTGCATGGAGCTTCCCGACAACCAGTTTAGCCATCATGGGCGCCCAAAGCACCATGGGGGGGGAAATTACTGAGTGCAGAACTACAACTTTTGTCGAAAAATGAAATGCAAAGATAAATGTCCCAACATTCAATATTGTGACTACAAATTGCAAAAAACGAGCGAAACAGCATGTGTAAAATTTGTCCAAACTAAGCAATGGCTCTCTCTCCTATTGGCTAAGAATTGAAATCAATATTTAGCATCTAAGAGGCCCACTTTAAAGAGACAAAAATGTTCTGAAAAATATATGGTCGCTCAATTACTTTAGGAAGTTTTTTAGTGGCATTTCGGAAAACAAAACCCTTTTATTGGCGTTGTCTACTTTTGCATCTTCGCTACTATGGCTTTTGCACTCTGCGTTTGCACTTAGAGATGGTGATGATCATGACGAGAAAGCTTAGTAACGCCACTCTGTGTTCCCAAAAAATTCTACTGTCCTGCACCAAGTAGCACACTGGCCCATTGATGCTTAGTGCCCATGGTGTCTGAAGTGCAGCACCCCCAGCTTTCCCTCTAAGTAAGAAACTCTATGCTGCAAGCAGAAATGAATGTTGAACAACCGTGGAGGTGGCGCTGCTATGGTCTTGCAAAAATAAAAAGCTCGAGAGCTGTGCAATGAGCCGTAGCGGAAGTCCACGTGTGCTATAGTGTGAAAGAGCGTCCAGACAACTCGGATATGCAGCATCTCGTGTCCTGTATTCCAACCCAAGTGTCAGCGAATTAACTTGCATAAGCGTGACTGCACATCTATTAATCTACAGCCTGTGTGTAATTTGGGCACTGCGTACGAGCAAGCACCACAAAACATCAAAACAACTCAAAGTGTACCATTGAAAAATGCAGCGGCCCAGTTAGGAAAAATAAGGATCATAATAAGAAAAGATGTCTCATTCAATGCTAGATGACAGCGATCTGTTGCTCTCTCTAACTAGTACAGTCGAACCCCTTTATAGTAAAGTCACTGGGACCAACAAAAATCTTTACTATATCAGTTGCTGGTGATGACATGGTCCTGAAGATGCTGTCTGGTAGTTGAATGGCCACTTACTGAGCATGTCTTGTTGCTATCGTCTCTTCATGCAATTTTTTTCAGTTACAAAAATTTTTTACATCTAGTGGAAGTACCTTTTAAGCATGAGGATGTGGCTACAAATACAACCAAGTTTGATTTCATGTGAAAATGAAAGCCTTGCGTGAACATGGTGTCATTTTTTGCTATTTCTGTCTTTTAAAAGACATCATCATCATCAGCCTGATTATACCCACTGCAGGGCGAAGGCCTCTCCCATATTTCTCCACTTAACCCGGTTCTGTGCTAGCTGCATCCACTTGACCCCTGCGAACTTCTTAATCTCATCCGCCCACCTAACTTTCTGCCGCCCCCTGCTACACTTTCCTTCCCTTGGAATCCAGTTTGTTACCCTCAGCGACCATCGGTTATCCTCTCTTCGCACTACATGTCCTGCCCATGTCCATTTCTTAGTCTTAATTTCCACTAGAATGTCGGTAACTTGAGTTATTTCTCTGACCCACTCTGCACGCTTTCTATCTCTTAATGTTACCCCTGCCATTTTTCGTTCTATAGCCCTCTGGGTTGTCCTCAACTTAAGTAGGACTCTCTTGGTTAGCCTCCACGTTTCAGCACCATAGGTGAGTACAGGCAAGATGCAACTGTTATATACTTTCCTCTTGAGCGATACCGGTAAGCTGCTAGTCATAATCTGCGAGTGCTTGCCAAATGCGCTCCATCCCAATCTTATTCTTCTTGTTTAAAAGACAATAAATGATAAATGCGCGTAGCAGTCCAGTGTTGCAAGACTGCACACGCTGCACCTCCACTTCTTGCCACCGCTGTCTCATGCTTTGTGCTGCACAGTGCTGGGAATGCTTGCCCGTTTCTTCCCCTCAACTATTTCTTGGTGCACTTTTACTCTCCTTTACTTTCTGAAGGACCGCACCGCATCCTTTCCATGTTTATAGACAGCCCCCCCCCCCCCCCCCCCCCCTTTTTTTTTCTACGCGCTGCGTGCTATTCCTCACGGCTCCAAGGCCTTCGTAAAGTAGGCTTCTCCTGAATGTTGCTAAGCCTGGTGGTAAAGCCACTTAAAAGGACACTCTGTGTTATTTTTGTTTTGAAATACAAAAAAAAAATATTTTCCTCGCGATTCCAGGTAGTGCGCGGGCGGCGATGTCATATCGTGGGAGTCGTCGTCACGGCCAGGTGCACTTTACTATAACCGACCTTTACCAAAAATATCTTTACTATAAAGGGGGAGAATGTACAGTTGTCTATGGAAGATGAACTGGGACTTCAGTTTCACTTTACCATATCGAAGTTTACTATAGCGGGGTTCTACTAGTAAATTATACATCAGTAAATGGCAGGCGCAGTAGCTGTCTCACTTCTCGGTGGACACTTGAACAGCAGTGATAGAATGGAGGAGGGAGCGAAAAAAAGATGAAAGACAGCCTGTAGTGCAATTTAGACTACCTTCATTAACATTCATGTTCATTAACATGCGCTGGGATCACAAAGCACATGGGTGTCACCTGTTTGACCTCCATCGAAATGTGGCTACCTCGGCCCCAATTTTATCACATGCCCTCATGTTAAGCCACCAAATAGTGCTCGAGACAAATAAGAGAGAGATGAGATAGAAATTTAGTGGCGATGCTCAGTATAATACAGCTGTTCATCTCCACACAGCGCGATATGACTCCAAGTAACAAAATAGGATGCTCCCCCCCCCCCCCCCCAAAAAAAATGGCACCACTGCTTAGCACATAAATTCCATGCTGCGTATCAGAAAAGCACTGCACACAAGCTTGACGACACTGTAACAGTCTAAAAGTTGTAGGACCAATTACCGGACAGCAGTCAGCAGCAGTCTTTTCACATTTGGGCAGCCCTTTGCAAGCTCATGGATGCATCCAGACTCGATGCTAGTGCTGCAGTGAAATGGAGAGAGAGAGAGAAAAGCAGGTGTATACAAAGTAGACTTTTTGCCTACTTTGCAGATAAGAGGAGGATAGACACAAAGATGCAAGGTATATGCACATTATATATATAGCATGAAGGTCGAAACTGTGATCTGTTCAACCAGCATTATTTGGATGAACGAACAAAAAAAAAAGATATCATATGCACAAACGTTAAGAGCACTCCACAAAGAAGAATTTATACTGCACATTTACAAAAAAGTCCATGAAAATAATTTGCAAGGCAAAAAAAAAAAAAAAAATCCTCGCAGATATTAAGAACACAGTCAAATGGAATAGTGAAAATGCGGTTTTCAACTCTACACGAGGATGCATCCAGGAATGAAAATATTTAAATTTTCACGGCTGTTTTTTGCATTCCTGTAAACCTTTGGTAGAAATACAGCGGGCTGTAAAGAGTAGAAAGCACCAGTACCTGCAACATTACAACACTCAGGAACAAGTGCAAAGCTGTTCCAGTTCTGTGATGTTTAAGGTTGTGGTTCTGTTAGTTAT
>JAJIZL010000324.1:403845-416443 GCA_023969395.1 Amblyomma maculatum | reverse complement strand
CCTCTCCTTTGCCTGTAGCAGCAATGGCTCATTGCGAGTGCATAGTCTATAACATGCTGTTTCTTAGAAACAATGACGCTACTGCTTTTGCCCTGTGAAAAAAGTTAACAAATTAATTTCCGATTTTTGCCATGCTTTTTGCAATACACCTGGGATCAAAAATATCCTGTTTTTGCCTTCCTCCACGGCTGCAAGTATTTCCAGTACAACACCACCTTCCAACATTGGTTTGGTTGGTTTAAAGTTGGTTGGTTTGGTTGGTTTAAAGTCCCAAAATGACTCGGGCTATGAGAGGCGTCGTAGTGGAAGGTTCAGAAAGTTTTGACAGCCTAGGGTTCTTTAACGTGCACTGACACCACACAGCACATACAAAAGCTTTGTTTTTCGCCTGCATCTGAAAGCGGCTGCCGAGGCTGAGATTTGATCCCGCATCCTCGGGCGCAGAAGTCGAGTGCCCTGACCGCTGCACCACCGCGGTGGGGCTTTCCAATATTTATGTAGAACTTAGAAACACAAAGCAGTGCACGTAGTAGTAACACAGTACTGACCCCAGATGTAGGCCAATCTCTAAAGCGATGTCATCATAATTGTTCACGACCGGACAGCTGCCCAGGCAAAGGTGCTCTAGCTTGGTGCAACTTCTGCAATGTAGAAAAGGACAGTTGTCATCACACGCATCAACTCTTTATTCAAAGGGTGCAAATTATGAAATAAGGCAAGAATGACAATATATTTTTTTTCCACAAATGAAAAATAAAAAATATCCGCGCAGCATCAAAACCTATAGGTGCAATGTTGGAAGCCAGGAGGTGCAGTTTTCTTCTCAGCCCAGTGGCTGATGAAAGAAAACTACAGGCATTGGTCAGAAGTGCTTGTCAACATTACCACTAGCATACAGAAGTTGCATTCATGATTGCAGCCCCGCTCAGCATGGGCATTCTGTGGCCTTGATATTACTCTCGACAATGTTTGCTCCAGCACAGAGGCGGCCCTCACACTGCTCTGAAAACGCACCAGCCTACTGCTGGATTCGGCTAAATAGCAATTCCCCATACGCACCCACAACTGCATACTGTTACGAAATAGAACGAGACACTTAGGACATAGACGCAGTCAGAGGCAGAAACAGTCACTCCCATACCACCGGCTTCACTGTCCTCCTCTTCACGCTCTCGCCGCCCCGTGTTTAACATCTTACCATCGCGCAGGGGAGGGGGGGGGGGAGGAGGCAGAGGGACATGAAACGAACTGAATGTGTCTGACCACACGCAGACACACCAAAACACAGACTACACAGGGAATGGAAGATAACACACAAGGCCACACCAACACATCAATCGGAAATGTTCAGAAAATCACAGTCAATGTCTAAGTCCGGGGAAAGCACAGAGTCCAGTCCGTGGAGAGTGGCCAGTAGGCACAGCAGTATCAAGTAATACCGTCCCACGGCAACGGCCGCTCACTGAACTGCAGCGGAGCGTAATTGCGCACAAGGTGCCATTTCTCGTTGGCGTCCACCTTGCCCAGCGGGATGCCATACTCCTTGAGGCGCCGCGCCGCCCGCTCGAACTACGGGGACATGCGGCGGCAGTGGCCGCACCATGAGGCGTAGAAGTAGACCAGCATGATCTTGGCGGTGGTGGCGGTGAGCTTAAAATTCACGGCGGTCAGCTCGAGCGATGCTTCCGCTGGTGGCGCAAACAGCAGGTCCGTCTTATCCTCCAGCTCCTCCAGGCACGTCTTCTGCGCAGCCAGCTGGTTCTCCAGCTTGGCCTTTTTCAACTCGTGCTTTGCGGTGCCAGGTCATCCAGCTCCAGCTGCAACTGCTTGCGCGACCGCTCAAACTCCTCGAAAGTGTCGTTGCGCTCCAGCTCCCGCGTCAGGGCCAGAATGCGGGTATCCTTCTCGCGCCACTCCTGCTCTGCCATGTCCCGCTCGGCGGCTAGCTGCCTTGACACGGTCTTCTCCTCTGCCAGCAGCTGGTCAAACTTGCGCTGCTTGTTCTCCAGCTCCAAAACCTTGGCCCTCTGCTTCTGAAGCTCGATGGTGACGTCCTCGACCTCAGCCTGAAGCTTGCACTTGGACTTGCTCTGCTTGTCGTTGAGGGTCTGCAGCTCCCGGATCTGCCGCTGCTGGGCCTTCATGTCTTTCTGGAGCAGCTTGCGGGCTTCCTCCACCTGCACGGCCACCTCGCCCTCCTCGTCCGCCTTCTTCTTGAGCTCGGTCACCTGCTGCATAAGGATAGCAACCTGCTTCTCCAGGTTGTACTTCGCCTCCCCCTCTTCCTCTACCTGCAACTGGAGAGCTGTGCGCTTGCTCTCCAGCTGGCGAAGACGCGTGCTCAGTACCAGATTCTGCATGGTCTCTTCGTGCAGCAGCTCCTGGACTTCAGCGTTACGTGCCTTAAAGGCCTGTGCCCTCTTGAGAGCCTGAGAGACACGCGGCTTGAGCTCCTCAAATGCCCCGTTGGCCTGGTCGAGATCACTCTGCAGCGTCTGGCAGCGCACGGCAGCATCGCTGCGTGTCCGCTCCAGGTTTGGCCAGCTTTCTCCGTAAGTGGGCGTCTTGACTGGAGCCCCGCTTTCCCTACTTGCCGGTCGCTTCGATGACGAGACTCAAAGCAGCGGGGATCGAATCAGGGTGCCAGAGACGTACCTGGCGCTGGACCTTGGGATCCCCAATCGCGTCAAGAAAGGCCTCGGTGCCGATCAATGAAATGGCGTTCTGAGGCCCCCGGCAGAGACTGCAATGCCAACAGCTCAATATCTGCGGCGAGGTCCTCCTGGCTTTCCCCGGGACCCTGCCAGAGAGTACACAGGAGCTGGTATTGGAGCCTGGGTAGCAGAGACTGACCGCTAGTCTCGTATGGCGCTTGGCGCTGGGCGGGAGTGTGCACCATCCCACCGCTGCCGCCAAAATGTTACGGGGTAGAAGTACACTTAGGACATAGACGCAGGAAAAAGGCAGAAACAGTCACTCGCACACCACCGGCTTCATCATCCTCCTCTTCACACTCTCGCTTCCACGCACCAGCGACGCACCTCCTCGTCTTTCATGCAATGAACGAAGAATTTGAATTTTGCGAATAACAAACACAATTTAGTACAGAGATAAAAATACAGGATGACAATAACGACTGCGCATCAACTTGAAAATGCAATGTCCATCTTTTTGAGGCCAAGAATAATGGCAAATCTCTTTGACAATCATTGCAGTGAACAAAAATACATTTACGTAGCCAGTCCTATCTATAGCCAGCGTTTGCCTCTACACAGTAAAAAAGGAGATTTCATATTAAACACCGACCCTTACTACTAGACATGAATTACACTTTCATGCATTACGCGACCAGAAAAATAAGAAGCTAGTTCGACTAGAACAAGCCTAAATGGCATAGCGCAGCAAATACAATGTAATTAGGCAGAATAAGAAAAGTACTACAACATTGTTTAGCAAAAATTGAAAGCCACCAGGGCTTTTAGAAGTAAATTAATGCTAACGTTCTGGTGACTGTGAATAACAATAATAATAATAAATTTATTATGACAGCCAAAAAAAAAAAGAATTATTATAATAGTATGCCCTGTGCTAGTTTCTTAACACACCTTAGTCAGTTGAATAGAGCATTTATAATGTGCATTTTTAACGAGAACAATCACGGTACTCAGTACTGTCTAAATTAAGCAGCCATGGCCATGCTTTGATCGGATGCGATGGAAACACTAATTTGCTTCTTATTTCAGAGTCATGTAATATGTAACAAAATACTCCTCCCAGAAGTGCTATTGGCAAGGTTAACATTCAGTTAAATGGTGAAATGGTATAACTAACAGCATTGACTGCATACTCAAACTGAGACTACCTGCTCAACAAACCAGCTTGCCTGACTTTGACAAAGGTCCAAAACAAATAATGAGATACCAGTGCACTGATTGAAGCCACAACAGGCTTAGGGCAAATATAAAATCGCTCACTGACTGGTGCAGCAGTATGCGAGCGCACTTTTCAAGTCACAAGAAGTATCCACAGTTCTTGCGACTGAATTCTTGGCATTTGCATCAAGTCAGTTTAGAATATTTGTCGAAAAAAGAAAAAGAAAAAAAAGTCTCAATTAAGCAGCTTCTTTCTTTCCTAGCGTTTTTTTCAGCCAGAGAGTACCAAAATTAACCGTGCCTTTTTACAGGGCAGTATTTGTGGCTTACGCCACGGCTCACCTGATTATGGAAATGAGGGAGAACATTTCAATTTCCGTCCGATACAAATCAAGCCAGACCAGCTTCGAAAGGTGCGATATTTGAAGAAATCCAAGCCTATTTAGCAGTGGGTTGCAGCATCCTCTGAGTTCCAGCTCTGTGCAATAGAAAAGCAAAAAAAAAAAAAAATTCCAGGTGGAGTAATACAGTAAAGCTACTAAAATCGGTGTATATTTCCTGGAAAGCATTGCAGTTCTTTTCGTGTAGCTTTCCTCGAGTTTTCACCGACGTTTACCTTTTCCGTGCCACTGTCGTTTTGCCTTAAAGGTCAGGTGGTCTATTAGATACCAATGGGCTGTTTAATGTGTGATCACACAGTGGCGACAACGGACAGTTCAAAAGAAAAGGCAGATTTGCGTGAAACCTGACAACTGTTTACAGGGTGATCTTGTGCCCGTAAACGGAACTGAGCTTGGCAGAAATGGCAGCAGCAAGTATACCTGGCTGCTGAAGATCGGAATAACCACCCTTCTTACCAGCGCTGAATTTAAAGATGACAAACGTTATAGAGATAGAAGAGTCTCGAACACTGAAGAAGAAGTTGCATGCGGCTGCCACAATTCCAGGGAAATCATGTCGCCTCTCATGTTGTAAACAAAGTGATAAGGCTGCGTGCCAGCAGTGTCAAGAACAAAGAAACAAGCATCACAAAACTTTGTGGCAATTTGAAACTACAATTTGGATAACATGTGAAACACGCCAGTAGGTGGGTTATAGAGAAAGAATACTTGAGGACAATGCAAGGGCCATATTGATTTTTGGTCACACTGACCATTGCTTGTAATCTTCCACCGTGTGAATGACAAATCTGCTGTCCTTTCCAATTTGTTTATTTTGGGACACCTTCAGGCCATGCCACCATAGTTGCTTTTGGAAACTATGAATTATGTTGCCACTTTGAATCTTGCCTTCAAACATAATCCTGTGACTTATAGAAAGCTGACCATAGCACTCAGACTGGTTGCGCAAATGCAGCAAACAGTTTATGTATCACTGCTTTCTTCCACCTCTGCCCACAAATGTCATCACTGCCAGGCATTCCCTGTTAAACAACTTTACACCTAAACAATGCCTCATGAAAATTGTGGCCATGTTATCCTCTCGAATTTTACAGCCTATCACTGCACCTGATTATCTACTGCCTGGCAATATGTTGGCATCTGCTTGGTAGCGACACCCAACTCATCATTTTATATCATTGACAGGTGTCACCTGAAGAGCCCACATCATTCATTTGGGCTTTCTACAGGCAGTACATATGCGCTGCCCTCTTTACTACATTTCGTACCTAACAACTGTGCATACCAGGGTCCCAAATAGTATATCGGTTAAATGCTAACCTGGAAAACAAGTAGCTGCAGGATCCAATTTTACAATTGGTGCAAAATTATTAAACATGGTAGTGCCCATTCTTCAGAAAATCGGTGTTGGTGTTGTCATTGTCGGCACCGCTCTTGTGAGCGAAAAACACAAGCACGCCTCTGGCAGGCGCTAGTTGACAGCTAATGTGGTCGCGTTGACAAGAGCTGCCAACTCAAGGCATGACTGTGCAACTCCTTTGAGATGGGAAGGCGATGAGGACCGAACCCACTGAGACCCTCGGATCCCAAGTCAGACTTCTAGGCCATGCAGGCACTTCTGTGCAGGTTGGTCAAGCGGGGCTTTATATCTATGTAGGGCAGTCCTTTACAATACGGTACCTTATGAATGTATGCTAATGAGTATGCACGAGATAATGGAGGCACAGATTAAAAGATAAGTGATTAAGGCAACTGCAATGCGCATGCACAGGGGTAGTCAAAAGTTCCCAGGCCACTCCAAATAGCCGAGGAGCGGTTGCTGTCCGCTATCACGGCGCTATCAGATGTGCGCCCCGCTGCGTGCCGGTGGCGAGGGTACGCACTTAGAGGGGGTTCGGCCCCTTCATTCTCGCTCTCCCTGATGACAAAGCAGTGAAAAAGTTAGTGCGGCGCGCGCCTTCGCGATTCCTTCTTCGGATTCCGCTGCGCTGCAGCCCCTGACTCGGCTGATGACCATTCGCTGGTGTGAAGTGTGATGCTAGTTTCAATATTTAGTTGTACTATGTGCGCTTCCCAGTTCTTTTCGCCTTCTTGGAGTACCATAACTTGCGTTTAACTTGACATCAGCTTTTTCACAGTATTCGGGGCCGTCACTGTGTCTTCTCTAATCATGTCGTTAGCTGTTAATTTAATGCACACGAATCGGGGTAGCGCACGCATTGTTTGCCGATGTTCCTGAAGGGTTTTCGTCGATGCTTAACTACCATTTCGCTCTCAGATGCAAACTCGTCTCATTCCAACGTCATCACAACCCCCTTATGTTTTCCTATACAGTTGCTAATTCACCCATAGAAAGCATTCAATCCTTCAAGTACCTCGGTGTAACCCTGTCTAGCGATCTTTCTTGGCGAACACACATCACCACAATCATATCCTCTGCCAACAGATCTCTAGGTTTCCTAAAACGTCATCTTCGTCATGCACCGCAGCACGTTAAACTTCTGGCTTATAAAACACTTATCAGACCTAAACTTGAGTACGCTAGTCCCATCTGGAACCCTCACCAAATGTACCTAACAAATGCACTTGAATCAGTCCAAAACCGCGCCATCCGCTTCGTTCATTCTGCATATTCGTATACCATCAGCGTTTCATCTCTGAAGAATATTGCCGGTCTCGAAAGCCTCGAAGCTCGCCGCCGCATCGTGAGCCTTTGTTTACTCCATAAGTTGTACCACAGCACTCTGAATCAAACACCTTACATTGCTCATCCGACCCGCATATCTCACCGCACTGCACATCCGTTTCAGATTGCCCGGCCCCTATCTCGTACTGCAACTTTTTCAGGTTCCTTTTTCCCCCGCACTGCTGTGGACTGGAATGCCCTCCCCACCAACGTCGCCACTATCATGTGCCCATCTTCTTTTTTACATGCTATAACTATACTTTTATCGTAAGGCAATGACATGTATTTATTATTGTTGTACATATTAACCCACCCCTTATGTAATACCCCCGGAAGGGGGCCTTTAAGGTGAATAAAGTGAAGTGAAGTGAAGTGAAGACACAATTAGTAAGTGCTAACTCCCCAACGTGAAACACAGGGTGAAGCAATTGAAGATATGCATGTGTTGGGGAGTTAACATGTTGCTGATGCTTCTGCGAAATGTTTCATGGTTTTGCACGCAGTATAAACTGTAAGGGTTACGTTTTCAGTGCTTTGTGCATGTTTTTCTGCTCTTGCGAGAATGAAAAGCACACTTTCCCATATTGTCAGAAAACAAGCGGACAAAGAAGGCGTCTCATGACAGGTGGTCAGATTACTAATTCTTTTAGATTAGGCAACGTGCTCTTCAACCCGGTCCGCGATTTAAGCACGCATTCGCTGCACGCTTGTTTTCTGCCAACTGGAAAAAGTCCTCTTTCCTTTCTCTTAAACGCAGGAAGGCAAGTGCAGGCACTCAAACACAACTGTGAAGGTTCCATACTGTATAAACTCTATGAAGAAATGTCAGCAACATGTGCTGAATCATCAACATTAACGGGCCATCACGCGCGTGAGAATACTGAACACATACAAGGATTGAGATGAAGAGCTGGATGTAAAAACCCGCGTATAGTACGAACCCGCGTATAGTACGAGGTGCAATATGAGGTAGCGAAAATGGGAAAAAAAAGTTTTCACCCGCAAATAATACGAGGGAAGAAGGCCTTTATTTTCACAGCATCTCGTTTTCACTCGTCGTCCGTTTCAGTGTCAGAAGACAGTGAAACGTCTGACAGTTTGTCGGACAGCTCTTCCCACAAGAACTCGTCCTCTGTGCCGTCCAGTGCATTAGAAATTGCACACTTTTTAAATGCCCGAACGATGAGCTCCTCAGGGATGGTAGCCCATGCGTCCGCGATCCACTTGCAGAGGACTGCTGGAGAAGCCCTCTTCAGTCGCCCCGATGGAGTCACTTCGGGGTCTCCCGACCTCATCCACTCAGCGTAGCAGCGTTTCACGGCGTCTTTAAAAGGCTTGTTTATGCATACGTCGAGCGGTTGCAATTGCGATGTCATCCCTCCTGGGATGACGACGAGCTCGGTGCGAGATTCGCGTAGCAGTCTCTTGACAGAGTCTGCTAGGTGGCAGCGGAAGGCGTCCAACACAAGGATTGACGGTAAACCGAGCAGTGCTCCAGGCCGCCGACACCATACGGACTTTATCCAATCCAGGACTAAAGTCTCGTCCATCCAACCTTTGTCCTGTCATCGGATGACAACATTCTTGGGAATCTGCTCACCTTTTGGCAAAGTTTTCCGCTTGAACACTACGTAGGGTGGTAGCTTGCGGCCATCCGCAGTGCACGCCAACATTACGGTCACCCGTGTTTTTTCGTTTCCGCTCGTACGAACACAAACTTGCCTGCTGCCTTTTTCATGCACTGTGAGTGCAGAGGGCATGTCTAGGTACACCGGAGTCTGATCGGCGTTGCCGACCTGGCCCAGCGGAAAGTTCACATTTTTTCGCAGCGATATAACGTGCCGCTGAAACGCCACAAGCTGCTCCTCATAGCTTGCGGGTAGCTTCTGGGATATTGACGTCCTTCGACGCAACGAAAACCCAGCGCGGTGCATATACCGAGACACCCAGTGCCTACTGGCTTTGAAATCGCTCCGTGGGATGTTTTTTTCCGCTGCGATCTCTCTTGCCTTTGCTTGGAGCAACTCGATGTTCACAGGCAGATGTCGTCCACGCTGTTCCTGTACGAAGGAGGTCAGGCCTTGCTCAATCTCCGGATATGCTCCGTTTTTTGGCCCCCGGAAACTTCGTCTTAGGCCAGAGCACGCAAAGAGGGCCTCTTTCTGTTTTCTCCATCCACGAATGCTGCCCTCGGTGACGCCGAACTGTCGCCCTGCCGCAGAATTTCCGATGGTCTCAGCTGCTACTATCACTTTTCTTTTGAAAGCAGCTGAATATTGCTTCCGTGGACCCGACATTGTCACTGACATGCGCGCTTCACCTAGTAGCCTAGTCGATGTCCAAAACGGCGACAATGGCGACGCATCAAGTGTTCTAGAACACTGTAAACAGAGAAAGAAAGGTAGCTGACGCCACCACTAGACGGCGCATCCTTCGTTGCGAACCTTGATGATGATATTTCCGGGCTGTAACGAAACAAGAACTACGAACTTTGGGCTGAAAATTTTGGGACCCGAATATAGTACGAGGCGGAAATTTTACATCCTAAAATTTTGAAAAAAACCTCGTACTATACGCGGGTTTTTACGGTATAACGTAACAAAGAAACCCTTCAGAAGCACAAGTAAACAATACGCGCTTTACCTCGATTCGTGCGCAGTAAATTGTCATCAAATGACACGATTAGAGAAGGCACGCTGACGGCCCCACATGGTGCGAAATAGCCGATGTCAAGGTAAACGCAAGTTATCGTACGCCAAAAAGGCGAAAAATACGGAGAAGCGCACATAGTACAACTAAATATTGTGGCCAGCTTCATATTTCACTCCAGCGAACGGTTGCCTGCCGAGCCACGGGCTGCAGCGCAGCGAAATCCGAAGAAGGAATTTCGAAGGCATGCGCTGCACTATTTTTTTATTGCTTTGTCATCTAGGAGAGCGAGAAAGAAAGGGCCGAACGCTCTCTCATCACATACCCTCGCCACCAGCGCACAGTGGGGCGCGCATTTGATAGCAGCGCCGCGATAGCGCAAAGCAACCACTCCGCGGCCATTCGGAGCGGCCTGTGAACTTTTGACTACCCCTGTACATGAAAAGTGAACTGCAAGTGAAGCCGCGGTCGGGAGCCACTTCATCTCTTATCTTTAGTGGGGAAGCTTAGTGTCACCAAAGGATTTTGTTTTGTGAACGTGCTTGTGAGAGGCGGGGGATCATTCTGCAGAGAAGAGTGCTATGTGCAGGCTCCTCACTGGTGCACATGCTGTCATTTAAAGAGGCATACAATTTTCACCCACATTTGACATCGCTTGAAAAGGGGTCTGCGAATATATGAAATTTTGAATACGAATCAAACATGCTGATTATCTGATCCGTATTCATATTAAAAAAATTTGCATTCACAATTTTCAGAATTACTTGACAATTACTGAAAACACCGACAATTTCCAAATTCCCCTCAGTTTCATCGCACTGCACACTTCCCTGCAATGAGGGACTGCATGTACTCTGCATTGAAGCATCCTCAAAATATGACAGGGCTGACTTGTGACAGGCCCAAGGTACTAGAAATGCACTTTAGAAGGGGAAATGTTTGGGCATGTTGGTTCATTGTCAACAAAGCAAAGCGCAAAAAACGACAAAGGACAAGACGAGTATAGAAAACTGGGCGAGTTGGATAGGATTCATCTTAAAGCAGCGCGAAAACACAGGATTAAAAGGAACAGGAGACGACACAAGCGCTTGTGTCGTCTCCTGTTCATTTTAGTCCCGTGTTTTCGCGCTGCTTTAAGACAAGACGAGGACGGGACAAGCGCTCGTCCCGTTCTTGTCTCGTCCTTTGTCGTTTTTTGCGCGTTGCTTTGTTGACGTTGAACCAACATGCCCAAACATTTTCTCTTCTGTTTTGTGAAGAGGGACATTCTATTTTGTGGCGAAACGGGGAAAAGCATCATCCTCACTTCGGTTTTATCTATAAATGCGGACAACCATCGTGCAGACGTTCATGGGATAAAACTGTGATCCAAACTGTTTTCAGTAGGTTTTTCATTTAAGCTTGCGGGTAAATTGGACACTTTTTTCTGGTTCCTTGCAGGCCTAATTAATGAGATTTTATTGTATTCAGCAGTGATACTGACAGCTCCATCTGGTTTCATGCACGCCCTTTCTGTACAAACTCGTACATGGCATCTCGTATTGATTTATACTACATTTTTTCAGTAGGGCATGTTGTTCTGTGCTATTCCAGTTCAATCGTATTTACAAATACCACATGAATCCTGAAATAAATAAGACGAAGAGTGTTTGCTATGCTTTAATTTTTAGTTGTTTTTTTCGCTGATCAAGATCTTCAATATTCACAGCCATTTTTTTCCCACATTCGTATTCGAAAATTTCAATGCTTGCATATCCCTACCCTTAAATTCATGGCTTCACAGCAATTTCACTGGACTAATTCATAGCCATGACATAACTGTTTTATGTTTTTCACATAACAGTGCAGGTACTGAGAGAAAGAATTTACACAGATTATCGATCAGAGGACATAAAATATGTCCTTGCCGAGCAACAAAATGGCACTGCCCTTGTGCACCATATAAGTGCACTGTTCCGTGCAAGCTAACGCGAACTAGCCCCATAATGTAGTTTACCTCAAAACCTTCAACTAATAGCTCACTCTGTAGCAGCACGGCATGTTACTAGTAGGCAGTTCAACAAAGGATCAGTATCCTTATTTACTCAATTCTAAGCACCTTTTTTCACAATTGCAATGCCCCAAAGTGAGGAGGGGGTGCTCAAATTTGAAAAATCTAATACAACCCTCCACCTCTACCCTGTTTTCAAGTCAATATCTCGACAAAACAGGCGGGAGAAAAAACAATTTATTTGGCAAGCATCTTTCGCAGGTGCCATTGTAGTGCGCTTGAAGTTCAAGCTGTGGAAGCCCCTTAAAACTCGTTCAGACTTTCGTTAAGAATGCCAAGCAGCTGATGCCAAATGAAGTAATGTGGGCTTGTGATGCCTGCGAAACCTGCCGAGCTCCACCGCATGGCCGCCGATCCCAGCTCCATGTGACAACACACTGATAGAGTAATCTAGGTCGTTTTCCACTGCCTTTTGCCGTACTGTGTCGCCAGCTGGCGTGTAGTGTCAGAACGCAGCAACACAGGAAGTGAAGATTACACCGTGGGCACTACACCACACCGTGTCTCCAACGACTCTGGCTCAATTCAGTGAGCAAGTGTGCTGGAAGCCTTGTCTCGGCCTCTTCCTCACAAAAAGGAGTTGCTTAGATTCACATGCAAAATTAAGGGGGGGTGCTTAGAAGTGCGAAAATATGGTAATTAGGCCAGCCACAATAAGTAGCAATACAGAACTCAACCAGTTGTCAGTTAAAGGAGCAACAAATAACTGTTAAAGAGTAATACTATGCTGGAATTATGGTTATTAAAACTGCAACAAAGCACAAAATTCAAACTGAGCAACAGCCAGGAACTAACTTGGCAGCATACCTGTGAGGTTTGGGCATTCATCAGCTACCACCTTGAGGCACTCGTTGTCGACAAAAGGACAGGAGGAGAGGCAGAGGCACTGCAGAAGCTCCCCTCGCAGCTCCATAAAACTGAATGGTAGTACACAACATCA